>CAUYQV010089177.1:0-11184 GCA_963574575.1 Galagoides demidoff
GGCACCTGTGGTCCCAGGTACTTGGGAGGCGGAGGCAGGAGACTCGCTTGAGCCCAGGAGTTGGAGGTTGCTATGAGCTGTGATGCCACAGCACTCTACCCAGGGGGACAGCTTGAGGCTCTGTCTCAAAAAAAAAAAAAATAGATAGATAGATAAATAAATAAATAAAAGAAAGAAAGGGAAGGGAAAGGTAGGAAAGGGAAAAATAGCAGATTCAGGCCATTTAAACCAAGGGGGAAGCTGGAATGGGATAATTAATGATACTGTAGTTGCTTTAAGAAGTATTATAGGCTCGGTGCCTGTGGCTCAAGCGGCTAAGGTGCCAGCCACATACACCTAAGGTGGCGGGTTCGAATCCCCAGCCCGGGCCGCCAAACAACAATGATGGCTGCAACCAAAAAATGGCCGGGCGTTGTGGCAGGCGCCTGTAGTCCCAGCAACTTGGGAGGCTGAGGCAGGAGATTCGCTTGAGCCCAGGAGTTAGTTGGAGGTTGCTATGAGCTGTGATGCCATGGCACTCTACCCAGGGGGATAGCTTGAGACTCCATCTCAAAAAAAAAAAAAAAAGAAGTATTATAAAAGATGGATAGAGAATAGAGAGGCTCTCAGTGATGAAATTTTTCTATTCTTTTTCCTTCTTTGTCTTCTGTAAATTTTATGCTACCACTAAATGGAGACAGAAAGATTTTCTAAGCCTCCATCTCCCCTCACAGGGATTCCTGCAATGGCCTTTCAAGCGGTTTCTTTGTTCCTTTACAGTCTGTTTTTAACATAACAGCCAAAGAGATCCTTTAAGAAGTCAGACTTTGTTCCTACTTTTTCCTATTTTGCTTTTTTAAAACCTCCTAATAGCAATTCTACCTCCTGCAGAGTAAAAGGCAAAGTCCTTACAATGGCCTACCAGGCTACATTTGATCTGGTGATCTGGTTCAAAGCCTCTGACTTCATCTTCACTTGCCCTTGTACATTCTGTTATACTCTGTTGTAGCTACACTGGCTTCTACATACCTGGTTCTTGCCTGCTTTTGTACTTGTTATTTCCACTGAACAAAACTTTTTCTTTCAGTTTGAGTTTGTCCCCTTTCACTTCCTCCAGGATTTGGTTCAATGTTACCTTGAACCCCCAATGCTATCCATCCACCTCTGGCATACTCTGTCTATTCTGCTTTTCTCCATAGCACTCATCACCATCTGATGGTCTATATGCTTTATTTAATTATTTGTTACCACTCTATTTTCCTCACTAGAAGAGAAGCTCCATTAAAGTGGGGATTTTGATGTCTGGTCCATAAGAGGTGGTCAAAAAAATTACCAAATGAAAGAACAAACTTAGGTGTCCTATAATAGGATAAAACTCCTGGACCCAAAGTCTACCAGTTGAAGCAATTAACAGATACAGTCTGGTGTTCTTCAGCTTGACAAAGATTTAAAGTACTAAACCAGTGAAGCAGCAACCCATAGCCTGCCTAACTTAGCTTTATATACTACATGAAATCTAATTTCAGAATGGAGAATTAAAAATCTGCCTCTTGGCTCGGTGCCTGTGGCTCAAGCGGCTAAGGCGCCAGCCACGTACACCTAATGTGGCAGGTTCGAATCCCCAACCCGGCCCGCCAAACAACAATGATGGCTGCAACCAAAAAATAGCCGGGCGTTGTGGCGGGCGCCTGTAGTCCCAGCAATTTAGGAGGCTGAGGCAGGAGACTCGCTTGAGCCCAAGAGTTAGAGGTTGCTATGAGCTGTGATGCCATGGCACTCTACCCAGGGGGATAGCTTGAGACTCTGTCTCAAAAAAAAAAAAAATCTGCCTCTTTATTGCTCCTTCTCAGATATGCCCAGTATCCTTCCATTTTATTGGCTAAAAAAATCAGTGTCAAATTTCTCATTGACAGTCTTCTGTTCAAGTAGGTGGTTTGAGTTATAAAAAATACCCCTCCATGAGATTTAAAAAAGCTAATTTTAACTTATAGAGGAAATTTTTTTAAAAGCCACAAACACGCCAGGCATGGTGGCTCACACCTGTAATCCTAGCACTCTGGGAGGCTGAGGTAGGCAGACTGCCTGAGCTCAAGGGTTCGAGACCAGCGTGAGCTAGAGTGAGCTATCTAAAAATAGCCAGGTGTTGTGACAGGCACTTGTAGTCCCAGCTACTCAGGAGGCTGAGGCAAGAGGATTACTTAAGCCCAAGAGTTTGAGGTTGCTATGAGCTATGATGCCAGGGAACTCTACCGAGGGCAACAAAGTAAAACTCCATCTCAAAAATAAATAAATAAATAAAATCCACAGACATTTCTGTTTTTTGTTTGTTTGTTTTTCTTCAGTTTTTGGCTGGGGCTGAGTTTGAACCTGCTACCTCTGGCATATGGGGCTGGTGCCCTTCTCCTTTGAGCCACAGGCGCTGCCCACACAAACATTTTTGTTTTTCCTGAAATAACATTTATGCCAATATCACAAATATTACATTTACAAACTAATCATCATAGTATGATTAATACTGTATTAAATGGGCCTTCTAGGAGCTATTGCTTGCCTTCCCTGAGTGTAAAAGTTCTGATTCTGTCAATGGCTGAACTTAGCCTTAACTCTCAGTGCTAGGTCAAATTTTCCTCTGAATCTTTTATGAGTATCACAAGAAATACTACCCTTTATTATTTGAATTCTAAGTAATCCTAAAAAGGATCAAACTTCTCTGTCTCTGGAGCATCCTTGGCTTTCAGCAAGAGTTTGTATTTTCCCCTTGATCATTGCTGGGAGATGCACTGGTCCTCTTCCTTAGATTTTCTGCCTTCAGTTTTTCCTTAGACTATCACTTTTTTTTTGAGACAGAGCCTCAAGCTGTCCCCCTGGGTAGAGTGCCTTGGCATCACAGCTCACAGCAACCTCCAACTCCTAGGCTCAAGTGAGTCTCCTGCCTCAGCCTCCCAAGTAGCTGGCATAATGCCCAGCTATTATTTGGTTGCAGCTGTTATTGTTGTTTTGGCGGGCTCGGGTTGGATTTGAACCTGCCACCTTAGGTATATGTGGCTGGCGCCTTAGCCACCTTAAGCCACAGGCACTGAGCCACCTTAGACTATCATAAGAGAATTTCCCTGTGTTCCACTGTTATATAAGTCCACTGACCGAGATATTCCATTCTATTCTTCTCTTCTATCTCTCCACATTGTCTAAATAAGCTCTTTTTAAGTTATTCTACTCTCAGGCTTTACCAGAATTTAGCTGAAAGTTCCCCTTTTCCAGTTACTTTTCATATATACATTTATAATATCCCATTTGCAGCTGGAAAGGATTGACTTCTGTGCCATACAACTCTACCAAGGCATAGTTACTGCTACTTGCCTTTCCCTCTGCTTTCAGAGTTCTCTGTTCCTAGTTGTATTATAGAGATTAAGGAAATTATCTGTATATACCCTGCCTCCCCCACCAGATGAAGAGGTCCTCCAGATCAGGAATTATAGTCTTTCATTTCTACATATCCAGCACCTAGCATGGGGCACATAGTATATGTTCATAAAGTGGCTACTAACTGAACAGTTGGCTTTTCAAATGCGTAGGATCCCTCATTTACATTTCCCACAAACATCTCCAGCCCTCCACACTCAAGTATGAACTCTAAATTCCTTCCATAGTTTGTGATGTCCTTGAGAGTGTCTTTTAAGCCTGTAGCACATGAATGAATGAATAGTGTCTTTCAGGCCTGTATCACAATCATTCTGGGGAGGAGCATCTCATCCTATTTAGTATAGAACCTTTTAGGTACAACCCTATACGTGGGTGAACTTATGTATACAGAGCAACTTCGGAGGTACCAAGAAGGATCTCCTATAATCTTTCTTTTTTTTCTTTGGCCGGGGACTGGGTTTGAACCCGCCACCTCTGGTATATGAGACCGGCGCCCTACTCCTCTGAGCCACAGGTGTCCTTCCACAATCTTTCTTACCCCACTAGCTAGCCTATCCAGTTGCCTAGAATTCTGTCATCAAAATTTGATTCCTAGGGGTACAAGTGAAACTCTCTAAGAGTAGAACCAGAATGTTTTAAAATTATAACTGAGAAAATGACATGAAGGCTGTGCTGATCAGTTTGATGGAAGTATTTCAGATTGCATGTGAAAACCCCACACTGTACCCCAGAAGTGTATTAATGTACATAGTTATCATTCAATAAAAAAAATTTTAAAAAAAATTAAAAAAAAAAAAGGGGCAAAGGATGTGAACACATTTAAAAGTGAAAATACAGATGGTGGATAAATGTAGGTAAAGAGGTTAAATCTCAATGGCAAGTAAAAAAAATGTGAAAATCATCCTAGTTTTTATATGCAAAACTTCAATTTTAAATATATATGTGTTTGATAGCATTGTTTATACATGAAGGAGATATAGTCTTTATAGCAATGGTAGGAGACCAGTTAAATAAATTATATTATTAGAATAGTATGACGTCATAAATTATTTTAAAATTATACTATGGAAATGCTTTAATCTCATGGAATATGTACATATATTATTGTTTGGTGAAAATTATAGGCTGAAAATGTTCATGTATTTTAATACCATATCAATCATGTATGTGCATGTGCATGTGTGTGTCTGTGTGTGTGTGTGTGTGTGTACTGTAGCCTCAAACTAAAACCTATGTATCAGAATATAAATCATGTTTATTTCTGAGTGGTGGAATTATCAATGAATTGGATTTCCTGTTTTTTGTTCATCTGTAATTTCTAAATTTTCTATAGTACATATGCATTTCTACTGTAATACAAAAAAGAATTTAAAAGGATGGTACCTGTGGCTCAAAGGAGTAAGGGGCTGGCCCCATATGCCGGAGGTGGTGGATTCAAACCCAGCCCCAGCCAAAAACTGCAAAAAAAAAAAAAAAAAGAAGAATTTAATTTAAACAAATAAATTCCTCTTTTGCATCTATAAAAGCAGAATGTCAAAAGTCTTAAAACTTCTAAGCTCCTTGAATACACTATCATTGCTAATTATAGTTCTTGGCAGAAACATTTGTGAAAATGTTTTGAATATAATTGATTAGAATAATGAGATGCTACTGTCTAAAGTTGGCATTAAGAAAAAAATTAGCCTCATTTGAATGAAACTTCAAAAGTAATCTTAGCAAAGACTGGGCTGAACATGCCATAGCATCACAGAAAACACTGACACAGGACCCATTCACCTAGGGTGGTGTTTTCAACCTTTTTTATTTCATGTCACACGTGAATCTGTACTTAAACTTCCATGGCACACTTAAATTATGCTGATCAAAAAAAAAAAAGTAAAAAACAGAATATACTTACTGTGCTTTGAACTTATTTGAAAATAATTTAATAATCTTTACAAATTTTCCAGGCACACCTAAGATCTTCTCAAAGCACACCAGTTGAAAAATCACTGACCTAGGAATAAATACAGACCCCATTTTCTAGGTCTAAACAAGTTCAATAATCAGTCTGATCACAGACCCGAATCTCTGGGCCCAAGCAGGCCCAGGAGCTAGTTTGCTATGTGTCTTATCTGGGCTGCCACTCCCCAGGAAGGGAGAATACCTTAGGTGGGACCACATTCCTGCACAAAGGCAGTTTTAAAATTAACTTCTGCCCACAAGCCCTTGGCACCAAAATGACATATTTTATACACATTCCATCTCCCCAAACCTCCCTGCTTACAAGGTAGGAAAGCTGCATATAAACTCTTGGACAGAAGGCCCAAATGAGCTACCTGCTTGGGAAACTTCCTGGTCTGGTCAGAGGCTTTATTTCCCTTCTCCTCTTACCTATCAATAAAATCTATCCTTCAGCTTACTTGCAGTGATCCGTGGATTCATTCTTTGAATCTCTGAGACCAAGAGATTCCAGTTAACAATATGAGTTTAGAAATAACTTTGCTTCTAAAATTCCCCCACATTCACCTTGATACTGAATGTTTGATGTAAATAATTTACCTCCCTCCTCCTGTTGAGGCCCCTCCCACAAACACCATTTAGTCTTTCACCCCAACCTTGGTATCAGATTTTACATTCTTTGGGGATTAGAAGGAGCAGTTGATCTCTTTAAGACTTAAATTCCTGAGTCACACAACTGGTTATGAAATTCACAGACAGGATGAACAAACACTCTTATGCTACAACAGTGATTTGAAATCTAGATGATTCTTTTACTTTATCTAAGCATATGAGTTTCCATTATTTTACGTTTGTGCCAGTTATTAAGTAATGACTAAACTCCACACCTTGCCTGTATCTCAGCTCTTCAATGCTGGCGCTGAAACCGCTACAAATCCGCATCCTTGGTTTGCCAGACTGTACCTGATAGGTTCTGCCAGCAGAGGGCAGTAGAGGGAGACTGAGGGAAGATTTCCTGTTCTGTTTGCTTTCCAGCTGTCTGGATCAAGAATGAGTAACACCTCCAACCGACTTTCTTCTTTACCTTGTGGACAGCCCTGGCAGCAGCTATATTCAGGTTGCAGTTTTTCCATCATTTACAAAACCAGCCTCCAGACTCCCCCGACCTTATAAACACCTGTGCAGGTGCTCTCTCTTCAGAGGTCTGAGTCTTGTCTCTCTGGGGCTTCTCTTGTAAGTTACTAAATTTTAATAACACAGACTTCTTTCCTTGGCTCCCCCACCATGGGAGTGAAAATTATTTCTTGCAATTGCTACTACCTTCATACTTTAAAGTTGACTTTTCATTCTTTAAGTTTCCTATTAAATGCCGTTGTATTGACAAAGATTCTTTGCTTCAATAAACTTTAGTCTTGAACCCTTTTCTCAATAAGCCTTGTGAGTATTTTGCCTTCAGAGTCCCAGTTTTAGCTAGAATCTTTCTATGCCAATTCATTGGAGCTCCTCACCCTCCATATTTGATATCTAATCCAACTCCTTATCCCTGCCATCCCGTAGGTGATATCTGTTCACCCTGCCTAAAGCAAGAATCCTATTAGGTGGGTTCAACAAGAATTCCACTGATTTGATGTCTTCTCTTAGTAACTCTCCATGCATGGATGCCCTTATGCTCCTCAGTCCCCAACTTGCTTCATTGCAATAAACCTGCATTTGTTCTGACTGTATTTGGAATTGAACTCAGTTCTATTCTGGAGTCTTTCTTCCCCTATTGCAATAGCTTTTGTTTTGTTTCTTTTTAATAAAATCTATTCTCACCATTTTAACTTCTATCCAGCTCTGATTTTCTTAACAGTATCTGGTTCACAATTACTTACATTTAATTATCTCTGTTCAAATAACTAGTATGTCCTTTGTCTTCTGATGGAACCCAGAACTGTCACAACATTGGATATTAGAAACAATGAATTATAATGGATTCGTATTTAGGAAGAAAATATCTGAGCTATAAGAATTTAGCTGTTCAAATATTATAATAATGTGAAGCCAAATAAACATAGACTGTTGATGCATTTCAAAAAACATGAGAAGTTGTAAATATTGACATTCTGAAAGAGCCAGGAAACCATGTTGAAAATCTCTAAATTCACATTGAATTCTAACTCCAAATTGCATGATAATGCTGAATAGAGCAAAAGATTAACCAATCTTTCATTTCAGAACCTGATACAGAGGAAATAACTCAAGGAATAACATTATAGCAAAAATAAAGGGGAAATGACTCAGTGCCTGTAGCACACTGGTTACCACACCAGCCACATACACCGTGGGTGGCAGGTTCGAACCCGACCTGGGCCTGCTAAACAACAATGATAACTGCAACAAAAAATACCCAGGCATTGTGGCAGGCACCTGTCGTCCCAGCTACTTGAGAGGCTGAGGCAAGATAATCACTTAAGCCCAAGAGTTTGAGGTTGCTGTGAGCTGTGATGCCATGGCACTCTGCCCAGGGCAACGTAGTAAGACTCTATCTCAAAAAAAATGGAGGGAGGGGAGAATAGGAAGAATATATGGATTAAATGTCCTATGTTTTGAATATGTCGTTATTTTATCAAATTATAAAAATATTTCATATTGCGGCACCTGTGGCTCAGAGTAGGGCACCAGCCCCATATGTTGGAGGTGGTGGGTTCAAACCCAGCCCCAGCCAAAAACTGCAACAACAAAAAAAAAAAAAAAAAAAAAGAAGAAGAAGAAAATATTTTATATTCACAGAAGAAAAAATGGAAAAGAAAGATGCACAAAAAAATCCAAAATCCCCACAATTGAAGTTAACTTTGTGTTCAGGTTTTCAATTTTCTTCTATATGATTATAATTCATTTACTGTTTTGTGATTTTATTCTTTTATGTAATAAGATATGATCATTTTACTAAGATGGCAAGTAATTTTAATGTGTTGATATTTTCAACATTACTAATGATTCTCTCTCCTACCTTTATCCATCTTCCTGCAGGGAGTTGAATGTAAGTTTCAGAAGAAACAAAATGGGAAAGAAGAAAGCAACAATAAGCTTCTGATAAGAAAACTGGGATTTTTCGAACAAGGAAATTAGCTTGAGAGGCAAGCATTCTTGAGATAAGATTTGCAAAATTTCCTGATCTTCTCTATTTACAATTGCAGCAGCCACAGCCGAGAGATGTGTACTTACAGAGTCCTCCCTTAGTTGAGCAGAAATACACCTTCTACACATGACAATCAATTCATAAGGCTTCTTTCTTAATAATAGGAGGCTATGACACCAAAGAGGTAAGAGGAAAGGAGAAAGGCAAGACAGAAAGGAAGTATTGGGACAAGCAGATAAATGGTCTTGTTTCATCTCAGGTTTGCCAGTGGCCTGACATCAACAAGAGCTGGCTTTTCTTGAGCCATTCTTAGTTTCCATGTCATACAGACAGGAGTCAAAAATTCTGCGAGTCCTGCTGTGCAGCTTATTGCAGGGCACCAGGAAAGGAGCAAGAGGAGTCTTTAGTAGTCACTGAAAAGCTGTTCCTCTGAGCTAAGCTGCAGCAGAGACACAGCCAGACATCAAGGAGTCTTATTCTGTCAGGGAGAGACAAGCAGGGCTAGGGAGTTTGTGGGGGTGGGAGGATGCAGTAAGACAGAGCAGAGGCCCAACATAGCTGAAAAAAAAAAAACAGTATGACTCACCTCAGCCAACCCTTTCTGTCCTGAATGGCAGCTGGGCCTTAGAATACAGGTAAAAAGAACATCGTCCTTTAAGACCAGAAGATCAAGCATAAAAGTCATCATGAAGATTAAAGAGGACCTTTTCCCCATGTATTCTCCTAAATCATTCATCGTGATGTACTTTAAAATATATAGCATCTGAAAGATAAAAGCAGGAGGAGGGGAAGAAGTTAAGAGAAACTGAGCATTTTTACCTAAGACTGGCTAGATATTACCCAAAGTGAACATTTAAGTTATCAGCCTGGCCTGTGCTTTGAACTAAACACAGGTCATTTTCCCCACTAACCTACGAGTTAGGACTTGAGACAGAGGGCTATATTATACATACATTACAGATGAAAATTAATAAGAGTATATGTTCTCTGTACATCAGTCATTGCTCAAGTTTAGTTTTGCAATCCCACTACATTATTACTTCTAATGTAATTTTAAGAGATACACGCTATTCCATACCATGTATTAGTTACCTCTCACTGCCATGAGCTTAGGAGCTTAAATAGCATTTATTATCTCATGGCTTCTGAAGGGTTCCCATGGCTGAAATCAAAATTTTGGCAAGAGTTGAAATTCTCCTCTGGGACTCCGGGTCCTCTTCCAAGTCCAATCTCAGGGGCTTCTGTCAGAATTCAGTTCCTTGCAAATGAACCATTGATGCCTCCATTTTTATGACTTAGGGTCCTCTTCATCTTCCACTCAAAAACAGTGGCAAATGCTTCTTGTGCTTCGTGTCTCTCTGACTTCCCCTTCTACTGCCTCTCTCTGCCCTTCTTTTTTAGGGGCTGTTTATGTGGGGCCCACCCATATACCCACAGACATCTCATATTTTAAGATGAACTGATTAGTAGTAACCTTAATTACATCTGTGAAGTCCCTTTTAGATTATGGGAACCAAAATTCTGTCTACTATACATAATGTGTCTCAAATATTCTGTTTTGCTAATTTCCTACCATTATCCCTTCAGGCTCTTTTTTTTTCTTTGTCTTTAATAAACAATAAAGCAATGAGCATCCTTGCATAAAACTCCAGTATAAGACCTTGGCCTAGGAATTTTATAGAAAAAAATTGGTTGCTGATCCTCATCCTAAGAATCATGATATACACTGAATAGTCACCAGCATTTAGCTCACAGGGACTTTCCTTTCCTACAAATTACAGGGAAAAGCATAAGAACCAGGTGACACTGTACACCACGACACACACCACACCCATGTTTTACAAGCTCCAGTTCTTGGAGTAGATCCTGAATACCACTTAAATCCAGAGAAAATCAGCTTTTTCAATAGTCTTTGTTGTCAGACCACATTGGATTGAGTTAGAGCCTTGCACACTTGGCCATGATTAGAACCATACTGGAAGCATGATGGCCCCACATGCCGTCTCAGCCCCAGCTTAGACAACTGAGACATTCTGTGATACGGGACCACACTCATGCTCAAGTGGCAGGAGGTGGGGAGTGGGGGGCAAGTTCTGCACGAAAAATGAGTCCAGGATCCCACACAAGGTTTGAAAGAGAAGTTTTGTGAAACTTCTTCTAGTTCTCAATTCAGTTTAACTTCCATGCAGTAGGTAAGTTTTTTCATGATCCTTTTATCAAAGTCTTTGTGTCTGAAAATAAACTTCAATTAAGAAAAGTGTGGAAGATGGCGGAGGAGATGCACCCCTGAGTCAACTCTCCTGGTGATTTCAGGTGAGAAAGGGCTTGTTGAACCCCTTCCGCGAACAGCGCAGGGCGAGCAGCAAAGAGGGGAACAGTTGGATTGGAAGTATAATCCAGAACCTCGGTATCAGCCAGGAAAAAATCAGGACAGCAGCTGAAACGGCCCCATCTGCGCCCTGTGGCGTCAGGTCCAGGGCCGCGCCCTGCGGTGCCAGGTCACGGCTGGCATCCTGATAGACAGAAACTAATCCTTCCCCAATGAAAGGCTCCTGTGCCCAGTTTGTAGGGAGTCTGTGCGTCTCGCAGAGAGCGCGGTGAGGTGTGGACTCCCAAGCTGAACTTAGCAACCAGAAACGGGAGACACTTGGACCCAGTCTAGAGTGCCAGAGATCCAGGCATTCGGACTGAAACTTGAGGGGAAGGGACCCTGCTTAGAAACC
>CAUYQV010089180.1:0-19303 GCA_963574575.1 Galagoides demidoff
CTGTAATTTTATCTGAAGAAGTGGTTGAAACAGAAACGGAAATTGCCATCAAACACAGAACATGGCTTTCGTGCAATTTCTCTATTTTATGTTCAAAGGCTTTTATTTTCAGAAACATTGTCTGTCTTTTCCTTTCCGAGGGATCAAATCCACAACTTGTTCCTGAGTCTCTTTGGCTTAAATTGCCTGAGAATTAAAGCGTACAATAACTGTGCTTTTTCAAAGCACCGACATCCTGCTTCCGTGGAATTCCTGGAGAGAGCAGGGGTGGGCGGCGAAGACATCACACACGGCAACCAGAGGGCCTCACTGTCTATTCCTTTTTCTTAGAAATGCCCACAGGTGAGGAACCAGGTTACAAGAGAGAAATCCTTCAGAGGTCAACGCCTAGAATCCCATGATGCAGCAGGATAAAAACCCAGACAAAATAACCCACACAAAAAACTCCTGGAGTTAAATACCTTGATCTTTGTTGGCACCGCTTAGATGTAGCAAATTGCAGAGAAAAACTCCCGTTCGGGAGAGTACATGGTCTCTGCGAAGCTCATCCTCTCCCCAAAACCATCTGATAAATTGCCTTCCAATTGCTAAAATTTCCTCTGGGAAGGTGTTATAGATCGCTCTCAGAGTGTGTTTCTATAGAAATCAACTCTTAAAATGGCTGAGGGTTCACTTCCACATCCCCCTCAGCTCCCCAAGGTCACACTTTGCCTTGGTAACTAAAATTTCTGCCCCAGCTTTTCAGATATACCAGAGAAAAGCAACAGCCACCCAAAAAGACTGGGCTTTCCAAAAAACAGATGCCTGATTATTAATAAAATAAGCAAACAAAGAAAATTACTCTTTCATTCTTTGAGAAGTTAACCATATATATAATTCTCTCTCTGTGCATATAACTATATATACAGGTGGCCATAAAGTTCATGTGAACTATTTTTTTTTTTTGAGACAGAGTCTCAAGTTGTCACCCTGCTTAGAGTGGCATCACAGCTCACAGCAAGTACAAACTCTTGAGCTTAAGTGATTCTCTTGCCTCAGCCTCCCAAGTAGCTGGGACTGCAGATGCCCGCCACAACGCCTGGCTTTTTTCTTGTTGCAGTTGTTATTGCTGTTTTAGCTGATCCAGGCTGGGTTCGAACCTGCCAGCCTCAGGGTATGTGACCGGTGCCCTACCCACTGAGCTACAGACGCTGCCTGTCATGGGAACTATTTAAATTACACACAAATTTATGGCCACCCTGTGTGTATAACTATATATATAAAATTAAGAATCATGTTATTTATTCATTTTAAATGAATGGTCTATTCTATGCTCTGATTATAAAAACCACAGCATTCTATCCAGGGCCACAGAGACTCAGCCTCAAAAACAACAACAACAAAACCCACCATTCTCTTCAAAAAATTTCATATGAGATATTCTCAGAGGGGTTCCTCTTTGATCACCTGTACTATAAATTTCAGATCCACGTGCCGAGTTTGGCAAAAGTAGAGTTCCAATCCTACATAAAATATCTACTTGGCCTTGTGTTTGACGTCTTATTTTAAGAATAAGTAGCGATGGGCACTTCTACACAAATGTTAGCACAGACCATTCAGGCAGTGGGCAGAGAACGCAAGACTTTTTATATGATCAGTAATAACATGTCTTGGCAGATACGTTGAATGTGTCTGCAAAGCCCCCAACTTCGATATTTACGGAAGGTGCCATCAAAGCAATTATCAATTAGCGATGTTTAATATTTTTATAGAAACCTGAGGTGAGCGTGATCTTATAATTGAGTCTTTAGATAGTTATGGGAAGGTGAGGGGCTCACCGAGGGTTTGTTAAGGCATTATGGAGGTGCTGGAGTTACTCATCCCGTCTTCTTCAATTTGCATCTTCAAAGAAGCCACATCTATTTCTAGAGAAGGAATCTTGCAAACAATGATCAGACTGCAAATATATGCAAACCCTGTGCTTTACTTTAATTACCTTGCTAGCACTTGTCAGCAGCCTCTTCCATGGTTTTACTGATTAGCAAGCAATCTCAAATAATTATTATTTCATCTACAATTACAATGATTCAGAACCCTGGCTCCCAGCCCAGCAACTGCAGTGTGTCCCACCGAAATCACTCTCCTGGAACCAAGCCACCTCGTACAGTGCGAGTTAGCAGGGACCTCACCTCCTTTTTAAATAAATCTCCATAAACTCCCTGATGATTTTGCAAGCTTGGATCTTTCAACCACGGCAAGTAAAGAGGGTACATAAAACTGGCAAATAGAGTCTGTAACGGGTCCAGGAAAACCTTGTGTGTACTTATTTGATTTCTAGCACCCATCAAATTTATCTTTTCCCACTTGCCGGTAGTGTGCATTGGCTTTCAAAATTCACATTTGCTGGCTGAAATCACAATCCTCAAAACACTCTAAGCAGGGTTCCACAGAACATAATTTCAAAATAATTGCATGACTAGATGGACGTGTCAGGTGCATGGAATCAGTGCACCTTTTTTGTGAGGTACAGAACAAACTAAAAGTTATGTTTCAGAGTAAATTGACCTAATAGTCTGAACAGAGACTCATGTGACTGAAGACGTCTGACAGCAGCATTGACCAGATGGGTGACAAAGCAGGACCCTAGCAAAGGAAGGGGGGGTGTTGGCCATTAAAGGAAAATCTCCCCTTTCAAAGCAACTGGCTTTCGCCCAAGGCAGACAGAAGACGCATATTACATATTCTGAATGTAAGAATATTAATGTATATGAGTTCAGTGAATGGAGGGTGAATAAGTTTACAAAGAGAGCTCAAAAGAGGCGAATACATGCCAGTCGAATGCCAGTTATCTTTCCAGATTCCTTTGGGGTGACAACTCAAGGATGTTAGTTATAGTCTTGGGCTGGTTTTACTTGTTGGCAAAGCTTATCAAAACTGAACAATCCTTTCAGAGCCATTGAAGGGTCTTTGTGGTACACTCACAACCTGGCTTCCTCACTTGCTACGGGCTGCTGTGTGACGTGACCCCAGGTGACGCCAGCTTGTGATGGGAGCCAGGTCTTGAAAACCTGGCCGGTCTCCACACCTCCAGCAAATACCTTCTGTCTGGTGACCCTGCATTTGTTCCTTTTTATAACACGTGCAATAAAATTTGCATCTAGTGTGAGAACACACTATTAATATTATCTTCTTTGCCTGAATAAGTAAATGGTCAATTTAGGGTGTACTTTGATTTGAAGTCTTTGATTTTTTTTCCCTTACCCAAAGGAAAGGCTAAAATATTGTGAATTTCTCTTGAGAATGAGCAGGACCCACTTTTTGAAACACATATTTTTCTTAGTGAACACATTCTGTGTGTTATGATATTGACATCTCACATTTATTAATAGAACAATACAGGGGCTGTGGGGTTTTTTTCCCCGTGCAATGTAGTTTCTAAGAAGTTTAATGCTGTTTAGTGCCCTTACCTTTGTCTCCATGGAGGAATTTATTAAGACACAGAAAGTGACTTGAACACACAGGAAGATATTCTAGGTTACCAAGCAACTTGATTTGTAACAGTTTACTTTCAAAAATCTCCTTTAAACATTAAGGCTTAAAAACATTACTGAAATTAAGATTTCAAAAGTTGAGTAATACCGTCGATCAAGAAGCAACTCATATATTGGAACAATATGACATTATAGATTTCAGAATGGGATTTTTTAATCAGGTATTGGACTGCTTAAAAAAGGTAAAATCTATCCTCTATATCCACTGTTAGATTAACTGTCAAACAGGTCTTTAAATGTGGCGAATGAGTGTGTTGGCTCTAGCACCTGGCCATGGATATGTGTTTATATTAGTCAAATTTCCCTCGGTTCAGAGTTGAAGGAGAAAAAGCCCCCAGGAATTCTGAATGCACTAGAGGCTGGGGCACGCCTGAGCCTCCTTTGGCCTGTATTTTTTTCAGCTTCTTGAATTCACCTCTCTTCTCAAAGGGGAGAGAACAGTATTATCCCAGATCTGGGCCACCTGGGTCTTTTCACAGCAAAAAGCTCCCAAGTCTGAATCTTCACCCCCTTCCTCCTCCCACGCTGGGAACCACTTGTCCAATTCCTGAGCCCTAATTTCATAGATGAGAGACGTCTGGCCTGAGGTTCTGATGACAAGTCAAAGAATCCAGATTATCAGAATCTGCATCTTGACAATCACCTGGATGTCTTTTCTTGAGCTGGTAGGGGGCCAAGAAGCCCCGTCATTAATATGGCCAGAGGCACGAGGAGCTGGGATTGTCCTACACGTGAGCTTTGCTGCTCACCTCTGGTCCCCACTGCACAGCACAACCTGCTGCTCAATGGGCTCTGAACACCAGCACTGCTGTACTCTGAGCTGATTTTAGAATCAAGAAAGCTTCTAAACCATTAGTTTCTGATGCGTATAATGCTCTAATTTTGGTTTAAAGCAGATTAGTTCTCTTCTTTGCTAGAGGAGGTATATTAAGCCAAGGCAAGGAGGGCTTAATTTGGGTGAAGACCTTTTCTTCTCTCTCTGTAAATGAAGAAAAGTTATTTTAAACGCTGAAAAATCACTGGTGGATTACTTTTCGAGCATTGATATCCCAGGTGAAATTAATTTGGAGTATTTTTAGATGATGGAATAGTTAATAGACTGTTTATTTTATTGGAATATCCCCACATGTAAGGAACTACCCATAGTTTCGATTTAGCTCACATTTCACTGTTTTTGGTGAGCTGTTCTTACTAAGTAGACATCTTATATACAATGAGATGTCGCTGTAAAGCATTTTTATAGAGATTAATTTGCTTTGGTCATTGTACCGTCTCATAAAGGTAACAGAAAAATTTACATTATAGTGTAATTCTGTGCCCTTGTACATGTCTCAAAGTTTCCTGCCCAAACTGGGAAATCTCATCGTGAGAAATAGCTCAGGACGACAAAGTCACGTTATTCTCTGCGTGTGAAGGAGGCCGTGAACTTGAAAATGAAGTGATGTTTACTGTATCCTCATTAGTGGAAACAGAGTCTGCCTGAACATATAACACTTAGACTTGCCGGTACAAACACGGTCAATCTTCTAAATCCTAATTACCCACATTCTCTGTGTGCAGTTGGGCTGGGTAATAAACAGAGGCCTGGAGGGCGGCGGGGAATGCAGTAGAGAGAGAGAGCCAGTGAGAGCCAGTGGGAGAACCATGAACGATGAATGAGATATTTGGAAATCCAATCGCAGGGTCCATCCAAACACTGGCTCTCAAACGTGAGTCCCAGTGAAGTCGGGTGAAGCTCTAACCTGTAAATACCTTCAGCACCATTGGGTCCCCAGGCCGTTACCAAGGTGGGCAACTGTAGATTTTGCAGGTATGTTTGAGTAAAGAGAAAATGTTAAAAATACCCAAACAACCCCTATAATTCCGAGGTGTGAAATAGATTCTGATCATCGGGTTAACGATAAACAATTTGTAAGGGAACTTTTTAGAAGCAACCTGCCGTCCACCAAAGGGTCAGATGATCCATTGTAGTTAGAGCGTCTGGCCTCCCGCGGCTGGTTCCGGCCACACATCTGCTCCCTCTGTCCCTCTGAAATGGGACAGTCTGAAATGATAATCAAGTTACAGAACGAAATATCACCTCTGTGTAGGGTGGAAAAGAAGAACGCGCCTCACCAGCCTCCTAGGATATTTTAAACACACGCAAAACTCATTCGTTAAGACAGAAGCCAGAATATTGTTACCGTTCTGGGGAGCTGTTGTGGTCCAGAGTGGGCTTGAGAAAGGGGCAACATTGATTTCCCTTTGCCTTTGGCTTGTTGCTGGTGACACCAGCCTGTCCCTCTTGTGAAAATTCATCAAGGCAGACACAGTATGTGCACTTTTCTGTGTGTTCTAGCTCAAGGGAAGCTTTACAAAAAATAAAGCAGTGTTCTTCAGCCCTTTTTATCTGACGGCACACTTTAAACCTACAGTTAAACTTAAATGGCACGCTTAAATTATATTGATTTAAAAAAAGTGAAAAAATACTTATTGTGCTTTGAACTTCTTTTGAAAATAATTTAATTAATGATTTTGGATTATTAATTAATGGTTAAAATTTTCTTGGCACACCTAAGATCCTCTCATGGCCCACCAGTGGGGTGCTGTGGCACACTCTTTAAAAATCACCGAAAAAGAGCAAATAAAAAGATTGTCTCTCTTCTTCCATGAAGTCCTCGTGAGACCGGCAGAAAAAATGAAATACCAAGATATGAAAGAAATGTCCAGCCCAAGAGACAGACCTGAGCTTTCTCATAACCAGTCTGTGGGTCTGGAACTCAGACAGAAATGGGGAAGGCTGCTAGGAACTCGGCCAACAATTTACAAAACAGTCAGTCAGGTTTGTCACTCGTGTGCATATCACCGTGGTCTAGTAAGGGCATACGAAATTTCCTTGAAATCTAAAGTAAGCATATCCAAGAGAAATAAAGGAATGTGGTTTTGAGATAGAAATCACTAAGTCATCTTTTTAGAAGTAAACTCTACTGACCCTTGCGGGAGGAGACGCTTCCTCAATTGGTGTCACATATAACAGGAGAGGGGTGCTTGGGGGTTCGTCTGCGGGGCTACGTGGTGGGGAAGGGAAAACCCAGTTGTCTTCCTCCTTGCTAGGACAAGCAGCTCCTCCACCTTCCACTTCTCACGCGTAATTATAAACTCAGCGTGAAGACCTGAGGTCTCACCCACCTGCTAAGAGTGATCACAGTAGCTGGTGTCTGCCCCCAGGATGTCACGCCACCAGCAACACATGCTGATAAAGTGAATGTCAATGGAACATGCATTCTGTTTTGACCCCGATTTTTCTTTTAAATTAACGAAAGCAAATTGTCATATGTTTAGGACACACCACGTGATGTTTTGAAATGCGTAGACATAGTGGAATAGATAGAGGAAAATAATTAACATGTGCATTGTGTTACAGATAACAAAGCTGTGAGTACAGGAGTAGGGTGCCAGCCCCATATACCAGCGCTGGGTGGTGGGTTCAAGCCCGGCCCCAGCCAAAACCACAAAAAAAAAAAAAAAGATAACAAACTTATTTGTGTGTATGTGGTGAGAACATTGAGAACATTTAAAATCTATTCTCTCAACAACTTTCAAGCATATAGTACATTGTAATTGTTTTTTTCAAGGAGTACGAAAATTTAATATGTGAAATAATTTTTTTTAGATCAACCAGATCTTTTGTTTTTTTGCTGAAGTCTGATAAACTTTCGCAAAACACAATGTTCCTATCTTATATCTGCTCCAAAGACTAAAATAAATGGAAAGCTTTCCAGCTTGTTTTGTAAAACTATTAGAAGTTTAATATCCAGGCAGGAGAACTGTTTATAAATTAGAGGCCAATATCATTCATGAACATAATGCAAAAATGTTAAGAAAATATAGATGCAAACTAAATCCTGCACTGTATCAAAAAGAATTACAACCAAATTTGGTTTATTCTAGAAATGAAGAAAAAGTTAAGGATTTGAAAATCTGTTTGTGTAAGTTGTAACGTTAACAGATCAAAGTAAAGAAAACATTTGATCATCTCAAAAGAAGGAAAAAACATTTATTTTTATTTTTATTTATTTATTTATTTATTTGGCGACAGAGCCTCAAGCCGTTCCCCTGGGTAGAGTGCCCTGGCATCACAGCTCACAGCAACCTCCAACTTCTGGGCTCGAGCGAGTCTCCTGCCTCAGCCTCCCAAGTAGCTGGGACCACAGGCACCCGCCACAATGCCCGGCTATTTTTTGGTTGCAGCCATCATTGTTATTTGGTGGCCCAGGCAGGATTCGAACCCGCCACCTTAGGTGTATGTGGCTGGTGCCTTAGCCACTTGAGCCACAGGTGCTGAGCTGGAAAAAATATTTTCAAAAAATGACATTGTTATTAACTAATAGTTATGGGGTTATATGTTAGATCTCTTGAGCTTCTTCCCTTTGTCTAAATGATGCTTTGTATTCTTTGAGAAACAGGTCTTGTAGACGTCTTTTTATCCTCATGGTGGCAGGATGAGAGAGAGTCAACTGTACGCACATCTTACACGTAAAGAGAGTGTCTTATGGAGGTGGAAGTCCTGAGAACAGGTGTCCAACACTGGTGTCCTCACTCGCCCTTGCTCAGGCTGTTCTTAAACTCCCGGGCCATCCACCTGCCTCAGCCTCCCACAGGGCTGCGATTACAGGCACACGCCACCACGCCCAACCTTTACCAAACACTTTTTATTCCCACCCTCAAACAAAAAATCTTGTGTGTCTTTTTCACACAAAATAGATCTTAAAATATTTTCTAATCCCTAGGATGTACAGAAACGTAGGGCTAAGGAAACTAGACAAGAAAAAGAGCTAGGGAAACGGCAAAGCTTGGGGACCTGCTGAATCGTGGACAAACTCTCCAGAGCAGAAAAGAAAAGGTGAAAGCAAACTCTTGTACAAGCACGTTTGCCAACCTCAGGTCTCAGCAAGCCCCCAAGCAGTTAAACCAAAAAAATAGTCCTGTCTAAGTAAAATCTCTATTATCTACACCTGTGTGCATCCTCCCATGAGCAGAGGCTGGCAGATGTTTATCTCTCTCTACATTGCTGTGTAGTATGTGCACATAGTAGGTGCTTCACAAATGCACGTGCACTGAATCTGTCATGTGTGATTCCCCACAGATGCTGTGTGTTCTGTCCAGGAGCACACCAGTTCCTCGTGGCTGGAGCGCTCGGTCACGCACGCGGGCGTCCAGCTGGGTGCCCGCCAGCCTGTGTGTGTGAGTGTGAGCTGCTGTTGGGAAGCCCGGTGGGCGAGGAAGAGGAAGCACCATCCCACACCAAGGGCATAATGTCGCCGCACCGACAAACACCACAGGCACCTATGCTTCCAGAAGGGATGGATTCAGGTTGGGGAACAAAAGACAGAAAGGAAAGAAAAGACATCCTAGGATGCAAATGAAAAGGAAGGGGAGGCGACACTTCAGCAAGCCTTGGAACAAAAAAGGAGATGGGTGCCGTAGAGTTTTCACGTCAGATCAGAATAGGGTGACCAGATTGGGCAACATGGCCAGGGGCGGGGCAGGGGGCGGGGCAGGGCCTGACAACAAGGCAAACTTTGATAAGCAGTTCTCGATAATCACTTCTCAACAATTATTTGTTATTATTACAGTTTAACATTATAAAATTAACAAAAATAATATGAAACTCATATTCTGGCAAAATAGCCACATGGCAGCCGAAAACCGTATATTCCCTTCCTGTTCTCCTACCCGTTCATGCATTCTTTCCAAAAATCGGGACTTTTTTAAAACGCCGTGGGACATGGGACAAATTGTTAAAAAGCAGGACAGTCCCACTCAAAGTGGGACGTCTGGTCACCCTAGGTCAGAACGATGGAAGGAAAGAAGAAGAAATAATTTTGCACGTTATAATGCATAATATCAAATTACGTCTGAAGGGGAGAATAGTCAAGCTAAAGAGAGTCCCGCTATTTCCTGTTTGGCTTTCAGCTTAATTCCCTCCCCCCACGCACCCCCAATAAGGCTGCATTACTGGGAGATTTTAATATTTATACCCAGATACACAAAGGTTTATACTTCTGGCATGGAGATCACGCTCTTCTCTCCAAAGTCACTATACATTGAATTTTAATGTAAATGAAGTGCCTGGAACCCCTTTAGGTTACCACATCTCGCTGTGAATTACAACACTTGCCTGCACTGGATAGCGGGGCTACATGACGGTTCCCTCGAGGGGAACTTGGGGGATAATTACTGCTGCCAAGGAGAGGAACAAATAACAGAAATTCTCTTAATACCCTTTTATTATAAAAGTTAAGGTAGAGAGGCAGAGGGGTTGCCTATGGGCAGTGCAGGAGAGGTTTTGTCTTTTCTGCGCAGTGATCTATCCCCCAATATGGGTGGGCTGGGCACATGCTCTACTTCCCCACAATGGTCAGCACCAAAAAGCCACTGAGTCCCAAAGGTGGCACCCAGCGTAAGGGCTGTCCTCTGCCAACAGGACCCCACAAATACTTGCCTTGTCCCACTCTCACTTGGCTACCTCTTCCCCAGACGCCTTGTGAAAAAGGCAGAACCCAAGGGTGGTGGGTCTGCCCCAGAGCTCAAGTCACAGTGTGTCCTGCTGCCCAGGGCAAGGACAGCTCTCCACGGGAATTAAGGGATGGGAGACAACACGTAACCTACTTGCAGAGAATCAATTATTGGTGTGATGTGGTTTGCAAGGAGAATGAAGCTGACCCAGGGTAGACTCTTCTCCATGTACGTAAAGCATTGTGTGGAAAGCAAAAAGATAGCATATGTGGACCCACAAGGTCAAACATTTGTGTATCTTCAGGGAAAATGCCAATTCTCCTGGCTGTCGACTCAGAATTTAGGGACATAACCCTGGCACAGAGGAAAATTAGTTTTTTTACTAGCCCATTTCTTGGACGGTTATTTACACATTTGTATAAGTGACACAGAAATGGCTTCAAAGATGATCTGTTTAGAACCTGGGCTACCTCAAATATTTTAAAATTGGAAAAGTCATTGCCTTTTATAATGCTAGACATTAACAAATGATGTATTCATATATGCATATATATGTATGGCTGTGTACAGACACAAAACATCACATAAGTGTGTATTAGTATGTTAGATACCAAATGTACTACATATCATTTGTAGATTATGATACAGTGCAAAGCATTATGATGTTACATACATGCATTGTTATATATAAAACTTATACAATGTGTAACCTACATAAAACATTATAATCATTGATAACATTCTAAATCTGTACAGATTATAAGTTGTATGTGTATATTTTATGTGTATCTGTATGTGTATATATATATATACACATTTCAATTTAAAGCTCAACTTTTCTCAAATACCTTCCGCAGAAAGTTCTTAACGTAAAGTTTGGTAATTTTCAAATGTCGCTGAATCAGTAAGAGGTTTCTCATACTATTATTCTCTGTACTCGGAAACAAAGTCTTGGCCCTACCGCTAATGGGAGTCACAGAAACAAAGAGAAAATTCTAATAAAACTGGCCTCTTTTTGTTTTTAGTAGTTGCATCGTGTAGCAAACTTTAAATCCCCTTGGAAACTTGAGAAGTGCTTCTCCCTGGCCTCTGCCGACCTCATTTCCCCACTCAGTCTCTCTCTTGGGTTCCGCACAAGCCTGGCTGATCCCCTACACCAAAATAAATGAATAAGTAAGGCCGTTGGCTCAGCCTCCTTGTTCTAACGACACTCAATGCATCTCTAGGCAAGTTTTAAAAATTCATATATGCCCGAGGCAGAAGTTCCCATGATGAAAGGAAACAGTTACTTTGAAAAGTGCGAAGAGGAAACAGACCCAAGCAGAGACAATTATCAAATCTAGGTAACTCTCCAGTCACATTCAGGCAGGGTGAATCAATGGTCTGCTCTGGGGCACAGCAGTGAAACCGTCCCTTAGATCTCTTCAGCAGGGGGAATTACGGATGGTCCTTGTGAACTGAGAAACATCCAGACATTCTGTGTGCCTGGAAAGTGCACCAGAATGCGGCCACCCCTTGGTTTTCTCATGCTCCCTACTCACTCTCCGTAAAGTGTGCATCTGCAGTGTCCTCCCCCCGACCCCAGAAGAGCTTATGAAGGAGTTACTGAATCCCCACCACTGCGTCCATCAGACCTGGCTTAGCTTTCTGCTCAGAGGAAAATAAAACCATTGCAAACACTGTGATAGGTAATTCTCCCTAGATCATCCTTGGGTAATGTTGACATTATCTCCCATCTTTATCTGAATTAATTATATTTGCTAGTTAGAAGCCCTACCAACTAAACTCAACTCTCCTGAAAAAGGAATCTGTTTTTGTTTTCGTTACGCAGTGTAGCTCCTAGTCTAACTAGGGGCTTCACCTCTGGATTCCTGCTCTCCTCTGCTGAGCAATTCATGTCTAAGGTCTGATCCTGGCTGCATTTCTAGTCTCCCTTTAAAATAACATCCAACACTTACGGGACAATGGGAAGCATCATTCTATTTGCTGTACAACTGTTTAATCCTTTATATATTCCCATGAATTATTTGTCACCATTTTCCTCATTTCACATTCAAGAACATTGAGGAACAAGGATGCAAGACCTTGCCTAAAATTTTGCATTTCAGGATGGCATAGAGATTAAAATCTGGAGTCTGCAGAATTAAGACCCCCTGTGATGGTTCCATTCCCTAATCCCTGGGATTGGAAATATATTACCTGACTTTGCAAAAGGGAATGTGAGGATGCGATTAAGGTTACTAATCAGTTGACTTTAAGGTTTAGAGATTGTCCTGGCCCATCCAGGTAGGTTCCCTGTAGTCATATGAGCTGAGGAATGTAGAAAGCCTCCAGAAGTCTTCTGGAGAGTATGAGAAGCAGATTCTACCCTCAGAGCACAGACTAGTGAACCCCTGAAGTTCAGATTGTGAGACCCTAAACTGGAGGTGCAGACATGCCATTCTGGAGGTCTGACCTACAGAAACATGAGCCTTGAAGCCCTAGGTCTGTGGTAACTCGTTATGCATGGCAATCAATAGCTAACACAAAATCAGCAAAGCAGTTACAGAATGGTCACGCTTGACACCATGTTCCCACCACCTCCACCTTGGGAGCACATTCAGTTCTCCAGGATCTCAGTTTTCACCTCTTACTTTCTAATTGTCACTGAAAAAAAAAAAAAAATTCCCAGACCCTCTTGTATTCACCTCGTCCTTCCCCAAAGTACCTCCCTACTGGTCAATTCTCACTTTCCAAAGGCCAACTCCCTTTTGTTAAATATACACAGAGTAAATCAGACACATGGAAATTTCTCACTTCAGCTTGTACCTCACCATCTCAGACATCTTGTGTTCTGAGCCATTTCATCCTCACGACTGCCAATGTCGATATATTCTGCTATAAATTTTCAGCGGCATAATCACCTACTAATTTCCTCATCCTGTTCCACTTTAGTCCTCTGTTTCCTTGACACTATTCTTCTGAACCAAAGGGAATTTGGTTTGAGGTAAATCTCCAAGGCCTATGGAGGTGAGGATTGAGTGCATGTGTGTGCCTTTTCATAATGGATTCTTTTATTCAATCTATCATAAAGTTCAAGCTATGTCCCTGTACCCAGGGCTTCTTATCTGGCCCTTGTTAACATTTCATATTCTTCTCATTCTAGCATTTACCCACCAAGTTCTAGACAAAACTGGCTTTTCTGCTAATCACACAACCAGAGCAGTGTCCAATCAATGTTTGTTGAATTGACCTGCTTACTTAGGAGGGGATCTCCTCCTGGGAACGTCTCAGTGATCCCCCAACCCCACCCCAGGGACTCTGCTGGCTCAATCATCATGAGTCAATCAAAGGTGAAATGGTCACGACATGGACTGTCAATTCTACCACCCCTTGTTTAGTAACACATGTCACGTTTGTGCACCAGGAATTTCAGTGACACTCACTGGGTTATCTTGGTTCATTTATAGGAAGAATGGTAACATAATCCCAGTATTTTATGGGACTTTTAGAGGGGAAAGAAAGCATACTTGAGGATGTATTTGGTCCATTAAATAGACAGCAGCTTAGAAGGGAAAGTGAACAGGGCACATGGAGGCATCACCCAAGGACACCGTCAATCTCTCTTCACCAAGGTCAGCTTTGAGGCAGGAGTTCCTGACACTGAATTTCAGCCCTGGTCTTTGTCCTTGGACTCCAGTCCCCTGGGCTGGGGTGGGACAGTATCTGGCTGATGATGTAAATTACTTATAAAAGATGAATGTGCAGGCACTGTGGCATTCACAGCTTCACAACTACTGAAACCTGAGTAATAATTGTTTCTACTTCTAATTCATGTCCCTTTTCATAAGATTTAGTATTCAGACTATGTTTATTATGGAAGTGATGAACCTTAGGGGTGACCTAAATCATATTAAGCTTCTGAGTTCCTGGATAGAGACCCAGTGAGAGAGTGCAAGTAAATGAGTGGAAAGGCCCTCTCTGAGGACCCAAGTGGCTGAACTTTTGTTTTCATCATCAGATTGAGCCTATCGCTGTGTGTTCCACAGTCTCTCTGCTCCAGTGGAAGTCAACCGAATCTCAACATTAAATGATGGTCTCCAGATGCCTTTGGTGGCTCATCTAGAAAATAATTGAATAAGGTGCTGTTTCACATTAAAGGAATGCCATATGCATTGTGTAATCTTGGGTTGGACCTAGTACTGGAAAGCATGTATCTTTATATTAACAGATGTTTATAAGTATATTTATGTCGTTACAATAAGTATTATGTTCATATGATTTATTTTTATATGTATATTCATATAATGTGTTTTATTTATATATATGAAATATGTTTATATATTTATAATAAGTGTATATGAATATATTATTACATAAAATATTGGGGAAATAGATGAAATTTAAATGCAGAGTGTGGATTAAATAAAAACACATCAAGGTTGGATTTCTTGATTTCCATCATGGCACGCAGGTTGTATAATAGAATATCTCTGTTCTTCTTAAGACATATACGCTGAAATATTTAGGAGGAAAAATCATATGTGACTTACTATCAATGGTCAAGGGAGAAGGGAGAGAAGGGGGGAGAGAAGAGGAGAAGAAGAGGAGAGAAAGAGGAAGAGAGATAGGAGAGAGAAAGAGAAAGGAGAGAGGAGGGGGATAGAGGAAGGAAGAGAGAGAGGAGAAAAAGAAGATGAGAGAGAGAGCGAATGGGGCAAAATGCAAACAATTTGTAAATCTGTATAAAACATACATAGGAATTCTATGTACTGTTTTTACAACTGCTCTGTGAGTTTGAAATAATTGTAAAATAAAACATTTCAAAACCAATAGTTGTTGGCACATACAACTGTTTCTCAACACGGAAAAAGATTGTCATGGGAGACAGGGCAGAAAATCTGGCACTGAGGGTAGGTAGTGCTGAAAACGTCAAGAGCTGGGCCGCCATCTTGGAAGGAAGGTGGTAGCTGTAGATCAAGAGGGGAGCAGCACATACACTGCAAACAGACTTGCCAAGCCAGGAACCATGAGGTTCAAAGACTTCAGTACATGCAAATTATCTCCACAGCCTGTATTTTAACCCCAGGGAGAACCAGTCCCCTGCGTGCATTTAGGTACGTGGACATGGAAGGTCCATTTGTAATATGTTCACGCGTTGTCTACAATACTGGAAGTCTGATTGTTTCACTTCCAAAGAAAAGAACAAGAAAACAAAATTTCCTTCCTGTCTGCCTTGATGGTTTCCTTCTTTTAGGCTGACATTTACCTACAAATGGTTTTTCTTTCAACTTAGAGAACAGTGTATTTGAAGAGGGTATTTGCCTCCATAAAACGAAACAAAATGACAGAATCATTATTATTGGTTTTGTGAAATAAAAAATCTGAACTGTGGTTCTTCCATTCCTACAAATTTGTTCAAGTTCCACCCTCATTTCTTCCAGCGAATAGAGATCTGGGAACCACCTGTGTTCCACAAACCCAATATCCACTTGAAATAAAAACATTACAAACTTGGAAAGTGTCTCTGGCTATGTTTTTCTTTTAACTGTCCACCCTATGGTTCCCCAGCCAGGTCCTATGAACTAGCTTTGACTCTCACCCGTCCCTGTCCTGCCTCCTTGGCCATTTCATTCACCAGTGATCCCCAGGCCATGTGGCTGTGGATTACAGAAGCTGATTTAAATTCCAATCCTCTGTCTTCCGTTTTGTGGGCTGATTTGGGGGAAAACCTGAGTGATGGGGCTGCATTTACCTGTGAGCTGCATTGGTTGTTTCCAGATTTCCTAACGCATAATTGAAATCTCACGAGGGGAGTTCCCTCTGCCGGGTGCTTCTCAATCATTCACACCCTTGGGATTCAGATTTCACGTTAAGATGCTTCACTCTGAACACGGCAATCAAATTGTCTCCTAGGTTGAGTGGAAATATTCTCACATGCCTGTCTCAACTTCAGAATAAACAAATCGTTTTCTAATGCCAAGAGGATACAAACACCTGTAGAAATGGGAAATAATTTGTGACATTCCGAAGTCCGCACAAAAGAACTCACACAGATTAAAGAATGTGGTCCTGGAGTTACAAGAAGTCTCCAGTATGTTTCTCCTAAATTGTACCAAAATCTATAATATTTTAAATATGAGATTCACAGGTTTAAAGCTTCCTGGGAGGAAAATCTGATGTTAAATATGATCCTTAGCTCTTTTGTGAATCAAGTCTTACCTTGCCTTTATAACTCACTCCATCCCACATACACCAAGAAGTGACTCTACTCCACAATGCCTGGCTATGACAACAAAACAAAATAAAAAACAAAAAACACACACGGTTGTCTTCAAACTTTCTGATTCTTGTGTGTGGGAGGTCCAATTTCCCTTTGCCACTACGACATGCCCTTTTCTCTTGGAAAAAAACATGACTTTTCGCTGGAGTTAAGTGGAGTTAGGTTCTGACATTGGCGTTCTTGATTCCAAAGGCCCACTCACCAAGTCCAGCTCTGAGCTCCCAACAGGACTGCAAGCTGCTTGCAGCAGGTAACAGCCTCTGGCTGGGAAGGTGAATATCGCTTCTCTGAGCCTGAGCAAGGCTGTCAGTGAGACCAAGGCAGGGGCTCCTCCCCACTCCCACCCAAAAGATCTATGCTGCAAAAGTTTTGCTAGTGCTGTCCCCACCGTGTGGAAGGTGGGGGACCCCTCCACACCTGCTGCCGCACACACACCTTTGCACCACCTGGTCCAGCCTGGGCTCCTCACAAATCCCACTTGTACCTTAAAGCCATATTCAATCCCCTCCACCAGGAAGTAATCTGGTCCCTCTCAGACTCCCACTGACACAGATCTGTAATTCTTTGCAGCCCTTAATCACACTACTTTGAATTACAGCGAGCCATGTGCCCATTCTGAGTTCCCATGCTGTACACAAGAGCTTCCAGCAACAGGTGTACAAAACAGACACAACTTAAAGTCGTGTGAGATGAATGAATGTCTGTTATCCACACCTGTGGGGGGTTCCCTTTGGTGACTGATTCTACAAGGAATATACAAGTTACTATTAACAGCCCGTCCCTGTGTGGCAGCCTGTCGAGGTTTGAATGACTGCTCTTTACAAGAACCATCCCCAGCCACTGAGAGCTCACATACACACAAACACACTCGTACACGCTCCTGAGAACTTCTTCCCCTGCCTTCAACATCCTGGGCTGTGCCCAGCGAACATGTCAGCACCCCGGGCAGGCGTCGCCCTCTGCACATACTTAACTGAAGTACGGGGAGGGGAATGATGCTGGTTGGACGCACTGAATTTTTCTCTATTGAGAATCTGGACTAGACATTTAGAGGTTGGTTTGAAGCAAGGTCACGCAAAGTCAGCACGGATGAGATAGCCACATTTCCAGCTGCATCAGAAAAGCAAGGTACGGAAAGGTGATTTTTCAGAAAAAAAGTAAAAGCATGACTTTCATACAGGTTAGAAAAACAGAATACATGAAAATTTTATTTCAGTCATTAATCAGTGACAGTCGGACAGATACCATCAATGGTTCAAAGAGGAAAAACCCGCAGATATTCATGGGAGCTAGGAGAATGAATTACAGATGAAGGCCAAAGTGTGGGTTTGGTTTTTTTTCTTTTCAAGAATCAGTTGGAACTCTATTGAATAAGGCAGGGTGCGTGTATCAGCCACCTCCCATTCACAAAGGGTTGCTAAATAACTCAAAGGCAATGAACACACCTTCAGCCAGACAACTTGGAAAGTCTACAAGAGCCAGTCCCCTCTATCCACTGAAGGACGATTTATTTTTTCCTCCCGTGCCCTGTGAGAAGAGGCAGAGAAGCCTGTTTCCCGCATCTGTGCTACCCCTCAAAGAGTCCTCAAGACACACACTGATATATCCTCCCCTGGGTTTCTCAAGAATGCTTTGGCATCCTTGCGATAAGCCCTGTTTATCTGGTTGAGCTTGTATAAGATTTTCTCTTGCTTGCAAACAAAAGTGCCCTTGATAACACAGACAGCTTCCATTGCTTCAGCAACCAAACAAAACCACACCACCAGCGCGTGCCAGAGTCTCTCTGAACCTTGGCGTGGCCCTCCTCTTCCTGCAGGAGTTCCCAGAATTGATTTGGTTAAAGGAAAACTTAAATTTAATTTCAGACAAATGTCTGCCCCTGGATAGAGATGCTCACGTAATTCTACATGCTTCTGGAATGCCGTGATGCTGGTCAGTGATTCAGACAAACGTAACATAAAATAAATAATGGAAAGAACAGGTGGTGAGGGTCCTGAAGTCAACATCGTGGTGGGAGGTGGGCCTGTTTTCTTGGGAAGCAGATCTTTGTCTGATAACAAACGACCATCATTTCTACAGAGCAATCACGTACGGCGTCTGAGATGTCCTCTTTAGACAGCGCACACAAACAAATGCCCCCACACCAGTTCTATCCTGTCAGTTTTCTCTTTCTGCCCCTGAGAACACCAGTGTTTCCAAGTCTTGCCTCTAACTCCTGCCTGAAGGTCTGGCCTGCACAAAGACTCTCCTCTCTCCATGCATGCCCACCCCCTGGGACACGCACTTCTCTCCATGCGCACCCACCTCCTGGGCCACTCTCCATGTGTACCCACCTCCTGGGACACGCGCTTCTCTCCATGGTACCCACCTCCTGGGACACATGCTTCTCTCCCATACATACCCACCTCTGGAACACATGCCTCTTTCCATGCGTACCCACCTCCTGGGACACGCGCTTCCCCAGCACCAGTGTAACACCCCTTCAGACAGCAATGAAGTGTGGAACTTCACTTCACCTGGGATGACCCCACTTCACCTGGGATGACCCCACACCTGAGTGGAGACTTTGACACTATGGTTAAGGTCCCTCAAAGATAATTCTGCTCTGTGGGTGAATGGCTGATGCCAAACTAACTCTCATGTGGTTCTAGTTCCTAAACTGTCATCCAGATCCGATCTCTCCATCAAACTCACTGACGCGAGTTGAATTTAAAAAGGCACCATTTAAATACATTTTCACTACACCATTGCAAATCAGTTTTTACAAAAGTCACAGGTGAAATACGGCTTCCTACCCCAGTGAGAACACTTCCCAACCCCAGTAAGAATACTTCCCTACCCCAGTGAGAACGCTTCCCAACCCCAGTGAGAACACTTCCCTACCCCAGTGAGAACACTTCCCAACCCCAGTGAGAACACTTCCCTACCCCAGTGAGAACACTTCCATACCCCATTGAAAAAAATAGCCTCCCAATTTCAAAATTTGAGCACCACTCTCTTTCACATTGCATTA
>CAUYQV010089182.1:0-11134 GCA_963574575.1 Galagoides demidoff
TTTTTTTTTTTTTTGAGACAGAGCCTCAAGCTATCCCCCTGGGTAGAGTGCCATGGCATCACAGCTCACAGCAACCTCCAACTCCTGGGCTCAAGCGAGTCTCCCGCCTCAGCCTCCCAAATAGCTGGGACCACAGGCGCCCGCCACAATGCCCGGCCATTTTTTGGTTGCAGCCATCATTGTTGTTTGGCGGGCCTGGGCTGGGGATTCGAACCCCCTACCTTAGGTGTATGTGGCTGGCGCCTTAGCCGATTGAGCCATAGGCGCCGAGCCCCTATTTCTGATTTTAATGTGTGATAGGAAGCTGGAGTAATTAAAATAGTCTGATACTGGCATAAAAACAGGCATATGGGCCAATGAAAAAGAATGGACAGCTCAGAAATGACAGCCTGCATGTGTGGACAACCGAGCTTTGATGAGAGTACCAAAAAATGCACAGTGGGGAATAGATGGTCTCTTTGACAAATGGTATCAGGAAAACTAGATATTCACATGCAAAAGAATGAAACTGGACCCTTACTTTATACCATATAAAAAACCGAGTCAAAATGGATTACAATGTTAAATTTCAAACCTGGAACTGTAAAATTTCTAGACGAAACCAGGAAAAAAAGTTTGTGACCTTGGTGCTAGCTGTGATTTCTTGGCTATAACATCAAACACACAAGCAAATAAATAAATAAATAAATAAATGAGATTACATCAACTAACCATGTGCTGCATAGCAAAGGAAACAATCAGCAGATTGAAAGGCGATCAGTGGAATGGGAGAAAATATTTGCCAACCATACATCTGACAAGCAGTAAATGTCAAAAATATGTAAGGATCTCCTACAATTAAATAACAAGACTCCCCAAATAACCTGATTGAAAAACTGGCAAAATCTTAAACTGCTACTTTCTAATCATTTAATAAATGTTCTTCAAAGCACTTGTTAAGTACAAACCACTGGCTGTATGTAGAGAAACAATGTGAAAGACACAAGCTTATGACAGTGGCAAACAAAGTGATGAATTGCCTAGTGGAATTGTGGGTTTCTGCATTTCTGGAATGGTCATGTTGGTTTCTACTTGCAGAAACTGACCAGAGGTGGTTACTGTGGTCATGGCTTTCAAAGCTTGATGGCTTTGGTGGCTTAAGCCAATAATTCTAATTATAGTCATATGTATTAAGTGGCTTTTCATGCCTGAAAAGCGATAGTCTCATCAAGATAATGTGGTAACTGATTATGTTTTTGAAATCGTTTTAGAAAATTATGCAGTGCAATTTATACTATATATTTTTTAACTTCTCTATTTAATTATGGTCAAAAGTACCTAGTATTCAATTCATGGGAGACATGAAACACTTTTCTCACCAGGATAGATTTCCTCTAATATGAATTGAATGCTGCGTAGGTCCTTCGAAAAGGAATTTTTATTTTTTATGAACATTACGTTTTCAAAGTAGAAATATATATTTTTAGGGGATAATATGCTGGGACTTTTGGTCTTTGAGAAAATTGTTTTTAAAAATGGAATTTAAGACTTTACTATGTAAACACTAATTCTGATAGTTTTAGTATCTCATTCAATAATTCGACTTTGAATGTTCACACAAGTGGGCTTTTCAATTCAGGTCAACTCTTATGGTGGCCCTTCTATGTAAGACTTTGAGAAGTACTTTGCCAAAGTGAAAAAGAGAGCCTGGGTATTAGATACGAACATCCTCTGTGACCCCAAGTAATTTCCTTAATTTTCCTAAGCCTCTATTTTTTAAATTTTAAAATAAATAAAATATTAGCTTTTACTTATATCTTGTCTGCAAGGATGAAATAAGATGTGATGTTCATGGTATAAGCCTTTCAGCTTTTCCAAAGCTTTGAAAATTTTCAAAATAAAATATTGGGTGAAGAAATTAAAACATCATAAAATAATTGTTTCTTTTCTTCCCCCCAGATTTTAAAATTGTAATCACAGTAAACATTTTCTTCTTGGATCAGTTAAGGTAGACATAGACCATCAGTGTTCCTTTGTATCATTAGAGAAAAAATTAGCTCAATTTGCCAATGAGGCAGAGTGTTAGATACGCTTTTGTTGCCAAGGATGACTTGCAGATTATTTCAAGTTATTAAAAAATAAAATCAAGTGAAAAGTCACATGGGGATAAAGAAGGCAGGAATCAGCTTCATATCCAGGTGTGTAGGATCCATGGAATAGCTGTAGTGGCGGCCTTCATGATGACTGTCCCAGTTCAGAAGCGAAACTGTCTAACATGCTGCCCCGATGAGACAGGGCGTCTTATTTCTTCGGCCACAGGGACCGTGTTCTCTTCCAGCACACTCTCTTTCCACTACTTTCAAAATGTAGCAGATTTTTCAATGTGGTAGCAAATTTCATCTATGGCCCATACACTGTGATTTTTTTCTTCCATTTTATCTCTCTTTTTTCTTCTCTCCTATAGCTTCTGTTGCACCAGGGCATCTATGTTGCTTATTCTTTGTATATTTTTCAACTTTTGCACCCTCTACCAATTAACTGACTTTCCTCTTATATCTAGCTTGACTTCTTCTCCCAGACCCAAGTCCAGTCAGCTGAATTGGTTAGGTAGAAGTTTTGTTTGCCCCTGGTCATTTACTGGGTGGGATGGAAAGCCTTGGGACTTTAGTCTTTTTTTTTTAAGATTCTTTAATTAAATCATAGCTGTGTACATTAATGCAATCATGGGGTACAGTGTGGTGTTTTCATATACATTTTGAAATACTCTCATCAAACTGGTTAATGTAGCCTTCATGTCATTTTCTTAGTTATTGAGTTAAGACATTCATACTTTGCTTTTAGAAAGATTCACTTGTACCCTTGTAGGGTAACCATAGAGGTGACCCTTCCAATCACCCTCCCTCGCCCCATCCACCCCCTTCTCTGCCCCTCTCCCACCCTCCTTCCCATATTCTAAGGCTATAATTGAGTTATAACATTTCTATGAAAGCTATAAATTAGTTTCAAAATAGGGGTGTGTACATTGGATACTTTTTCTTCTATTTTTGTGATACTTTGCTAAGAAGAACATTTTCCAGTTCCATCCATGTAAACATGAAGGAGGTAAAGTCTCCATCTTTCTTTAGGGCTGCATAGTATTCCATCGTATAAATATACCACAATTTATTGATCCATTCGTAGGGTCGATGGGCACTTGGGTTTCTTCCATGACCTAGTAATTATGAATTGGGCTGCAATAAATATTCTGATACAAATATCTTTGTTGTAATGTGATTTTTGGTCTTTTGGATATATACCTAATGAGACTTTAGTCTTCAGCTGTCCTGTCTCAATTAAGTGTGCTGGGTCACAGAAAAGTTGTGCAGATGTTATAGACATGTAAGTAATCCCCTAGGGTTGCTCCCTGGGCAGAGCCTATACTGTGAAGGTGACAATTTCCACAACTTAAAGTAAAAGAGCAGAAAGCTTGGTAGAGCTTTATGGTGAGCCATAGAAGCTTTCTTTTTATACTTTTCTCATTTTGCCTGAATCTTGCTTTAAAAGAGTGACGTGTCTCTTTTTATAACACAAGAACTTCATTTACCGCATAATTTATGTCTACCTTTCAAAGATCTAAGAGGTTGTATTTAGAAATTTTTGAACTTTCATCTATTTAAAAGCTTATGTTATATTAATTTCATTGGAGAAAGAACATCCTGCATTTAATAGTTCTGATCTTTCTGCCAGCCACATCTGGGGTTGGCATGCAAGTTGTCTTTCAGCATCACCCCACCCCCCCTTTTTTTTTTTTGACCAAAATGCTTCCTGAATATCCTGTATGTGGACAACACCAAAATAGGCCATGTCTAATCTCTGCAAGCAAATGAATCACCTCGAGGGTACTTTTGCTGGTCAACAAAACTTAGACCATTTATTAACTATTTAGGCTTAGAAGAGTTTCTGAGCAGTTTACATTTCGGATTTCTGGAATGTTCATTTTATACTAAAAAGCTGCTAGACTATAATAAAGTTTTTTACTTAAAAATATGCAAAGCCATTGGCATTTGTAAATCACTGAAAATGTCACTTATTAGGGATAACTGAAATTTTAAGAAATGAGCCTGACATACCAATTAGTAACCACAATTGGGAGTACATGGAGAGGAAGAGTTAATAACCTACCTGGGAAAGGAAGGGGGGCTTGTGTATGTAGGAAATTAGTTTTGTAGATTGTCTCATCCTGATGAATGTCCTAGACATTTAGAACAGTAGTTTTGCATAATTTCTGAATCACTAAGGAGTAGATTTAAAAAAAAATGACTAACCTATCAAATGTATAATCTACCATGTCAACATATCTAGATATTATAGTGACTAGAATAAAATACCAACAAATCAATTTAACACAACCCACTTTTGGTGAATGTATCTTCATGGAAAGCATCAGGCTTAGTAGAAGACGGCCTGAGTACTTCAGAATATGAGCTGGGGCGTCCTAGGGCCTAGACTGGAATCCCAGCTCATGCACTTAGCAGATGTTGATCCTGGGCAAATTATTTCATCTCTATGAGTTTGGGTTGCTCATTTGCAAAATGAGAACAGTAATGAGGACAGGCTCCTTTGGAGGGCTGATGTGAAGCCTTGGTAGTATAAGCAAGGCACTTAGACCCTGGCTTCTAGGATGTGTTCAGTCAGTATTATCTATATATTATTGGCAAAAAGGATTTGCATATGAACTCCTGCAATGCTGGGGGGAGACAGGTGGACTAGAACCAGTACTAGGAGGCCATGTGAAATGAGTGAAAATTAGTAAGGAGGTTTATAGGTGAGTAGTGACAAATTCCAACTTTGGTGACCAGAGGAGGGTTTAGGGAGTTGTTGGCTGTAACTTACAGAGAAGGAGATTGTATAAGCTCTAAACTATTTTGGTAAGTTTATGTTTTCACATTCTCATGGAGGACTTTCAGCTTGCTAACGAAGACTGTGAAGCTCAGAGAGGTTAAATAACCTAACTGAAGTCACACAGGAAGTAAGCAAAGCACACCAGAAAACCTAAATTTCTCAGATTACAGTGATCTCTCTATTAGTTAAAAAGTGGTCACATCTTGTTGGGTCTAGATGGATAAATCCTACAAATACATTTATCTTATATGTCCTCACCCCAAATATAGCTTTCCTTGTATTTTGTACTTCATGTTCCATGATAAACCAATTCAGACATATAGGTGGGACTTGAAATATGTTTACAATTTGGCCTTTGAAAATTAGAACAAATACTCAGAGGGTTAATATTGACTTTGGAAACTGTTTGGAAAAAAATATCACAACTCCCATGACTTGTTTCACATGTTTGGAAAAATCTATGTAAGTAACAAAATATCAAGTTTACTTAAGAATACGATTCCTCACAAGACACGTTAAGTCTATCTTTAAAGAACATTTTCTACATTTTCTAACTTATGTATGGGCCTTCTAGAACTATGCAATAGCAAATATATTGAAAATTATGCTAAGAGATAGAATTATAGACTGTTAACATTAAAAGGACATTAAAGTTTGTTTTCTTAACAAACACCTGTGCAATGCTTACTAGGTGTTAGGGATAATTCTAATGCTTTATAAACGTTAATATATTTGATCCTTAGAACTGTCATAGTAGAGGTAGGTAGCTTCATTATTCCCAATTACAAATGGGGAAAAGTGAGACCTGTAGAAAGGGTAAGTGTAATGCAATTTTGACCCTAATTACGTGGAGTTAGGGCAGACTTCTCAATTTAGAGGCACAGCATTCAGACTGCCTTTACTTTAGACACCAGCTACAAGCTCTTGGGGTAACAACTGGCTACAAATTGAGCATTGCCACTATGCTCTTCAGGTCCGATAATTTGCTAGAACAATTCACAGAACTCAGGGAAGCATTATACTTATGATTATAGTTTATAAAGCATTCAAATCAGGACCAGCCAAGTGAAGAGATGAACAGAGCAAGGTCTAATAGGTCCCAAATGTGAAGCCAGGAAGCTCATGCTTGGGCTTTGACATCTAGAGTTTTTATCTGGGTTTCATTACATAGACCTGATTAATTGAATAGCCATGTGATGGAACTCAACTTCCAGACTCCTCTGTTCCCCAGAGGTTAGCCTGATGCAATGTGGCTCAAAGCCCCCAACTCTCTAATCACATGACTTGGTCTTTCTGACCTGGCATAGCCAGTCCCATCTGGAACTATCTAGGTATCACATGAGTCACTTTGCTAGCATAGACTCTTTACCTCTGAGCAATGCTTTCCTCATATCTGCCTCACCCAGTTCTCTTATTGATCTAATGTTATTTCAACTTTACAAGAACTCCTGAGGGAAATGTTATTCCTATGGTATAGGAGAAGATTTAAAATACCGTTCACTTGCATGGGGAGCTTGTAACCCAGGTTTTCACGGTCTAATGTCAGTGCCAGAGAAAGCACTCATTCATCTTCACCATCAGTTGGTACCACAGGCCAATGAATGCATGTTAAAGATGTTTATTTAATTCATTATTAATGAGGGATCTCAGGCAGAAGTTACAACAAATTCAGAGAAGTAAAATAGCAAAGATATTTACGGATCAGAAATGCTGAAATGAACTTGCAGAGCTACGTAAAACCGAATTTGTTTCAGATGTGGGGCAAGTTATCCTCTCAAAGGACAGAATTGATCAGCACATCCACAGACACGAATTAATTACTTTGTCTTTAGCTATCTACCAGTGGCCAGGAAGGTGAAGAGCCTCCAGACCATCTGAATGGGACAGCAGAAGGGTGTGCTAGAAACAGTGATTTACAGTGCAGCACAAATATTCTCCTGCATCATCAAACTGAGGCCGATCAGGGTATTGGTGTAAGATGACTTTACCTTTTCCTAAAAATAAATGGAAACATGTGTAAGCTTAACTCTTAATCTTTAAATTCTAGAACACATTTGCCTCTGCCCTATTTGCATAGACTTTCGTGATTGTAAATATCGCTGGGTTCCCTGGAAGTCTAACTGCAATGTTGTAAGATGACAGGGAACTTTCTGAAAAGGTATAAAACTGAAGTAGGAAAAAATTCCACCATGTTGAAATATTACCAATATATCATTAAAATAAATAAAACTGACCTGGAATTGCATTTGCAAAACAGCTATATAAGCAGAAAATTCATGCAGAAGTAAAAATTGAAAAGTGAAGTCCTCATACTCACCCCTGGGTGACTCCATAGTGTTAACTCTGCTAGTAACGTGCGTGTCTTTTTAAAATCCACTTAAAGATATCATATACTATGGTGTTTTGAAACTTACTTTTTAAAACAATACATACATACATATCTTGGAGAGTTTTCCATACACATGAACAGAGATATGCCTCATCATTTTTACTGACTGTATAGAATTCTCTTGTATAAATGAACTATGTACATTTTGAATATAAAGGAAAACCACTAAATAGAAATAAAGAGAGGGTATCCGTGGAGAGCTTGCCAGAGCAAGGGTCATGCACTATAGCTTGCATTTAGTAGACACATAAAAGCTGTTAGGAGTGGAGAAAATTTATTCATGGTGAGAAAGAGAAGAGAAGGGAAGGGAAGGGAAGAGAAAGGAAGGGAAGAGTCAGAGGTGTCCAACCAGTGGCCCTTAGGCTGCATGCTGATTTTGTGAGAACTTTTTTTGCTTATCTGTGGTATCAGGTATCATAAAAAGTATGCACAGATCTATTGTCTGCTAATATACAAAGTGTTTTTGTATATTTAATGTGTGGCTTACGAGACACAACTCTTATTCTTCCAAAACATGTGTGGCAGAGAAGAGAGAAAGTTTGGACACCCGTAGCTGGATGCATCCTGCTTACACATGGTTTGTGTTAGGAAACTCTTAGCCCATGGTAGTGGGCTAACCAGAAGTTGTGCATCTTATGTGATTGGTTTGGGGGCATATTGGCTTTCTCTTGTTGGTCCATATTTGGAGGCAGGCACAGCGACAGCTGTTGATCATGTCCTGACTGCTGCAGAAGTTTGGTTTGGCATCTAGGGCTTCTTAATCCTGTCAGAGTTCTATAGTCACATGTGATCTGGCCACTGTCCCATTTTATATAGTCAATCTCTCAGTTTCATCTTTTGAATTCTTTGGCTTGCAAGAGGATGTCCAACTTAAGGAATATTAGAGATCCAGCTCTTCCCTACTCAGAGATTATTGAGTAATCTCCATAGTTTACTAGATGACAAGTTTTTCATGACCCTTTAGTTGTTATATCATCCTGGTGATCATCTCACAAGATAGCAGCTCTGCAGAAGCATTTAAAACTTTGGATTGAAATGCAATAGTCTAGAGTTGTGATTGCTATGACAAAAATAGAAATAATTAATCTTGTTCAATATTAAGATATAAAATGCTTTGTAATCAGGAATTTCAATCGCCACACCCACATCAGAAGAACAAATTTTAGAGGCAAGAAAGACCAACTTAGGGAGCCAAACAGTTTTTTCCTTCAGGTGATATGAAGCTTGTTCCACCTTGACTGTTTCATTGATCCAAGCACGGTGAGAAGGATGAGTGATGACACAGGTGCCACCCATGACCAGGAGACCAATAAATGTAGAGCAATGCCATTCACAGTCCATTGCTACTGAGACAAGTTGAAACTCATTTGTGTTCCAATTATGGCAGAGGTGACATCAACAACTTCTGCTAGGGTTAGTGATAGGTTTTGTATGGTATTTTTAAAATTTGATGATTCCTATCATTTGGGAATGCTGCTCTGTTTGCATAAAACAAGCCACTGACTCACACAGGTAGAGCTTGAATAATGAAGGGTGGGTTTGTTTGGGACCTCACATCTGGGTTGGCTTTTCAGACTTAGTTATTTGTAAATTGGGGTGTTTGTGTATAGAGAAGTCTCAGAATAGTACTCCTAACGTACATGAGAGGTTACTCTGAGGCAAATAGGACCAGGCATACTGACTACAAAGAATATAACACGTGGTTTCGAGAAAAAGGAACTCTTTACTATATGAGATTAGAAAGATTATTCTGAGGTTTATCTTACAGGGGTACAAGTAAATCTCTCGAAGAGTAGAACGAAGGAGAACGTTTTAAAACAATAACTGAGAAAATGACATGAAGGCTGTGTTGATCAGTTTGATGGAAGTATTTCGGATTGCATGTGAAAACCCCACACTGTACCCCAGAAGTGCATTAAGGTACATAGTTACCATTCAATTAAAAAAAAAATAATAAAGAGATTAGAAAGATTAGAAACAAGGCCTTATATTAACTGGAATCTCTTCTTAGTCTCTTAGATGTGACAAGAATTTGGCCCATCACCTCATGAAGGTCATTGAATTTGAATATAGAATTACCTAAGGTTTTATCCATATATTGTAACAATTAATTCTCTTTTCTGAGAGAGAGGAACAGTATCAAAAGTATAGGTTGATTTTTTTAAGGTTATTTGTTCATGTGGATACCGGGGGAGAGGATGGCAGCTCACATTCCCCATAGTCTTGTTTGATGAGACTGGATTGTCCAGAGGTTTTTTCATGGTGAGTCTCATGGTGGATGGCAGGGGCTACTGTTTGGGAGAATCTGAGAATAAAAATACGTATGTTCAGACCTATCTCTTATTATACCACTTATGATAATATTTAAAACACAGAAGGAAGAGAAAAGGAAACATTATTGGTAAACGATACTGAGGGACCTATAGAAAAAGGTCTGGTAAATACCTTAAAACAAGGAAGGAAGAGAAAAGGAAACACTATTGGTAAACAATACCGAAGGATCTATAGAAGAAACCAGCATGATTATAAGCAAGCAGATGAGAAACAAAAGAGGAATTAACAGGGGAGTTGGTCTGATGTGTTGGGTAGTTATTTACTAAGTGATCTTATCTGCTCATTCAATATCTTAGGCTGGTTGTCTACAACCAAAGGTCATCTCTATCTGATAGATCTTTAGGACTTCTCAGTTTGAGCTCCCTGTTAGAAATAGGAATTCTGGATTATTGCTTTTAACCTGAATTTGAGATTTGAATCCCTGGAGTTTCTCTGCAGTATTTTTTTGTGAACAGTACCTGATAAGGTTCTTCCAATGTTGTTTGAGAACCGGTTTTTCTCATGTCTCTGCCAAGAGGCAAAATCTGATGGAGGATCATAAGACTCTTAGCAGTTTCTCAAATGATAAAGGGCAAAATTGGGATGTTTATGAGAGTTTAAAGTCTGGTTTAAAGCAGGTCTTTTAGTCTAGGTTAGGATTGGGTGAGCATCATGATATAATTATTTAGAATTATTTAGTATGTGCAGTAAGGATTTCGGGATGCAGGTTTCAGATCCTGATAGATTTCTCAGGAACATCATGAATGAAAAATAAAATTTGTAACTTTCATACTCTTGGGAAAATAAACTTTTATATTCCTGGAATGGTGAAGTTATGTTAATGAAGACAGTGAAAGAATAAAATTCTATGAGTGTAAACAATAAGTTGTTTGGGTCTAGATGGTTTCAGTTCTTAAACGTAATACAGTAACTCTTTGAAAGGCCTTTATGAGGTGGCACAATTTGGTGACAACTAAGAAAAATCATTCCCAGACCCATGCAATGCAGTACAAGTGGGAAAAAATGTGGCTGTGGCACTAAACATACCTTTCTTAACACGATTTCTAATTGTAGCATAAGAATAGAAGTGTTGTCTGAAATTACTTAATAGAATTAAAGTGATGAGACATCCCTGGGCACTCTGACTGATATTCCCCAAATCTGAAGCTATGCATTCAGAAAATCACTTTTTTCAGTTCATTTTGATGTGTTAGACTTATTTTGATTGTCTCTTTTCTTCTGCGATCCCATCAATGGTCTCAGATTTCCTCACACAGTAATGACCAGAGGGCAGCAAGGTCTTTTCCTGAGGGCTACATGCTTGGATGTGGACAAGGCAACATTTCTTGAAGGGAACTCTTTCTGGCTTGGGTCTTGTTATTAAGTCAAATAATCTACAATTACCATATGTTGTTAAACTTAGACACCAGCAATTAGAAGAAGTGCCATTATATTGTATTGAATGGAGTTAAACTGAAATCATTTCCACTCAAATCAGGAACCAGGCAAGGGTGCCCATTATCTCCGTTGCTCTTCAACATTGTAATGGAAGTTTTAGCCATCGCAATTAGG
>CAUYQV010089185.1:0-23566 GCA_963574575.1 Galagoides demidoff
CCTGTGGTCCCAGCTACTTGGGAGGCGGAGGCAGGAGACTCACTTGAGCCCAGGAGTTGGAGGTTGCTATGAGCTGTGATGCCATGGCACTCTACCCAGGGGGATAGCTTGAGGCTCCGTCTCAAAAAAAAAAAAAGATATATTTATTTATATTTTTGAGAGAGGGTCTCACTCCGTCACCTAGGCTGGAATGCAGTGGCCTCATCATAGCTTACTGCAGCCTCAAACCCCTAAGCTCAAGTGATCCTCTTGCCTCAGCCTCCAGAGTAGTTGGGACTGCAAGTATTTACCACCAGGACTGGGCTAGTTTTTCTGGGTTTGTGTGTGTGTGTGTGTGTGTGTGTGTGTGTGTGTGTGTGTGTGTGTAGATGGGGGTCTCACTCTTTAATCAGGCTAGTATCAAACTTCTAGCTTCAAGCAATCCTCCCACATTGGCCTCCCAAAGTGCTAGGATTATAGGCCTGAGCCAACACACCTGGATTCAATATTGACATTTTTGAACAATACAGGCGAGTTTTATTGGATTTGTTCTTATGATTAGCAAGACTGTCCTGTGTTCTCATTGCATCCTATTAAAAGGTACACTATATCAATTTGTCTCATTACTGGTGATGGTGTTATCTGCCCGTTTTCTCCAAGTAAAGTTATTATTTCCCCTTTATTTATTTTAAATTTTTTTTTTTTTGAGACAGAGTCTGACCGTGTCATTCTTGGTAGAGTGCTGTGGTGTCACAGCTCACAGCAACCTCTAACTCTTGGGTTTAAGCGATTCTCTTGCCTCAGCCTCCCAAGTAGCTGGGACTAGAGGTGCCCACCACAATTTTTCATCACAGTTGTCATTGTTGTTTAGCTGGCCTGGGTCGGGTTTGAACTCACCAGCCTTGGTGTAAGTGGCTGGCACCGTAACCACTGTGCTATGGGTCCTGAGCCTATTTCCCTTTTATTATTAATAAGTATATTGTGGGGAGATATTTTGAGATTATGTACATATCCTATTACTCCTTAAACTTTTGACCAGGAATTTTAGCATTCCTTGATGATTTTTGCCTGAACCAACAATTTATATTATTATTGCCAAATTGTGATTTTATCATTATTCTGCGTTTATCGAAGTTTTCATTGTACTGTAAAGGAGAGCTTCCCTTCCTCTGTTTAGATCAGCGTGGATTCACAGATTCTCATTTTATTCAATTGATTATAATTCTTTACTGTCCATTAGTTATTCCTGTCCCATATTGTCTCAGAAGGGGTCAGTAGGAGCCCCTTCAAGTGGTCTTGCGTCCTTTTGACACGTCTCTATAATTTTTGCTTTTTGACACAATAAGATGCTCCAGGTTCATCTTGTACTTTCTCTGTATCAGCCCTAAATTCATGCATTTCTCTAAGGAACTCTGGTTCCTTTTATTGGAGAATGGAATTTATAACCAAAAGCTGAGTGCAAAATGAGCACATGGCTATTGGGCATCATTATTTCAGGCCCTATCAGTGGACAGAGCTAGGAAATAGATGTGGATTCAGGATATGTATGAATGTATCTATACAAATACATGTACGCTGTATAGGTTTATGTGTCTATGCCCACGTAAATCTCTATCTATCAATCTATCTTATTTGCTCCAATTCCTACAGTTCCGACACATGCATGGTTTATCCTATTTTCTCTCCTTTCCATGTCTATAACTCCCTCCTTTTTTTTTTTGAGACAGAGCCTCAAGCTGTCCCCCTGGGTAGAGTGCTGTGGCTTTACAGCTCACAGCAACCTCCAACTCCTGGGCTCAAGCAAGTCACCTGCCTCAGCCTCCCAAGTAGCTGGGACCACAGGTGCCCACCACAATGCCTGACTATTTTTTGGTTGCAGCCATCATCCAGCCGGGCTGGATTTGAACCCGCCGCCTTAGGTGTATGTGGCTGGTGCCTTAGCCACTTGAGCCATAGGCACTGAGCCAATATAACTCCCTACTTTGACAGGGAGAAACTTGGGTGCCATCATCCACAATGTATTTCCTAATTTGCTCAATCCTCGAATTTGCAGGACGTATTTTCAGAGTTGCTGATCCATATGTCTAGGAGAAAGGAATCTATATTTGTTTGTAGTTCTTTTCGCCTTTAGCCTGAGGGTGTCCAGTCCAAATCTAGTACAAACATTACTTGGAATAATCCTTTTTTTCATTTTTCTGTCCATAAACTTCCATTAATCTCCTTCCTGCTTGGCTTTGAGTCTCATTTCCTGACCTGTTTCTCAGGCTCAGAGCCTCTCAGGGGTCTCAGTCAACACGTGCCATCTAGGGGAGGCTAAGTCTCCTCCATCCTCATTAGCCACCACCATCCCATCCCCTCACCAGCTTCCAGATATGTTTACTCATGTTTATGTTTACCCTGTCTCTTGTTCTCTTTGTGGCTAAGTCTTTATTTCTTTTTAAGGAATTTTTTTGGTATCACTTAAGGTGATCATCAGAGGGAGAAGAGGCACCTGTGTTCCTGGTTGGCTTTTTCAAACCCACACCTGGAGACTCTGAGTCAGCAAGATCTAGGTACTCACAAGCTCCTTGACCTCCCTGGGTCTCAGTTGCCGCATCTAGAACGTGGGGTTAGAAGGTCTGCACCACATGGATTTGCAAGGATGAACGAGGCCTCAGAGGTAATATGGCTGACTCAGTGCCTGGCTCCAGGTGTGGGTTTGAAAAAGCCAACCAGGAACACAGGTGTCTCTTCTCCCTCTGATGATCACCTTAAGTGATACCAAAAAAATTCCTTAAAAAGAAGTTCAGTAAAGGACCCCTGTCCCTATGGCCTGAGTATGATTCCTGTGGATGTGCTTTCCCATCTATGCACTACTCATCTGGGGGCCTATTATGTACTGAGTATATTACTGAGTCCCTAAGTATAAAAGGCCAGGGAAGTCAAACTCCCAGTGCGGTCACCCCCACCCCCCACAAGCAATCCAGAGCTGGCGGTATTCTTGGCAACAAGCTGCTTCTCCTTGCTTGGCTTCCCTTGGCCCCAGGATGTGCTTTTTACCCAGGATGCTGAAACTTCTTCCTTGGCCTCGGGTCAAGCGGCCTATCAGGGGAGCTTCCCTGAGCTGTGGGCCACTGTGCCTCTGCTGGCCCGCTGCTCTCATGCTGAGGACACATGACTGTCTCTGATGGGAATGAGTGATGAGCTGAAGATTTTGGGAGAGCGAGGCCAAATCCCTGTGTGGCTCCAGGAACAAGGATAAATATAGCCAGAGTAATTGCACATGCTCTTTTAAGGATTAAAAGTCAGCTTTTGGGCAAGCTGTGAAGCTCCATGACCAGGATAGCAAGGGACACAGTTCCTTTTTTAGAGCTGCGGTCAGCACTCTTTGTGCATTGCTGGATCCTAGGCTTCCACGATGCTATTCTTACTTGAGCAGAGGGGTCACCTTCAACTAGTGTGCACACCCCGAGCTCAGATCTGTGTCTAAGGTGTTCCTGCCACATCCCGTCACCCAACACTATGTCTGGAACACTAAAGATGTTCAGTAAGATCAGTAGTCCAGTTAACAGTAACATCCTAATGCATTTTCCTGGTTTGAAGAATATGGTATAATAGTGACATACGGTATCACCATTGGGGGAAGCTGGGTTAAGGGTACATGGGACTCTAATATTTTTGCAACTTCCTGTGTGTCTGTATTTATTCAAAAGTAAAAAGTGAAAAGAAAATAACCTTTAGCCAGGATCCTGGTAACATTCTTTGACACTTAGGGGAAGAAGAGCTAGAAAACAAATTAATTCAATCCCTGTTTATAAAAGCAATGCTTTTCTTTTACTATTGTTTTTAATGTAAGCACATGATTTGTGCATATGATTCAAAACTTTAAATGTCTAAATAACATACACAGTGGAGAGTCTTTACCCGAGCCGCGTAGTTCACCTGTCCTTAGGCAACTAATCTAAGTGTTACTCATTTCTTGTGCTGATTTTAGAGGGAGATGGTATGTATGCTCACTTACAGACTAGTGAGTGAATATAAATATACACAAACACCTGCTCTCTTTTTTTACTCAGTAGCATTTGATAGACTTTGTTCTGTTATCTTCCTTTTCCCACTTGGAGATTTTCATACCAATATACCAAGAGCTTCTTCATCCTTTGTTGTGGCGGCCTCCATCTACCTTTATGGTCCCCAGTTGCTGGACATTTGTGTTGTTTCCAATCCTTTTACCTTTTAAAACAATACTGCAATGAATAATTGTGCTCATTCGTCATGTCCCAAGTGTGGGAGTGTGTTCATAGAATAAATTTTGAGACGTGGAATTGGGTCAAAGGATGTGAACCTTATGACCTTGATAGTCCTAAATTGTCCTCTAGAGAGCTTGTTTCATCTTACACGCCATGAGTAATGTGTTTTAGGAAATGCTTGTGTTAATGCTATGCTTTAAAGTAGTTATTCAGTAAGCTCTTTGTCAGTCTAGCCTCTACCCACAGAAAGAAAAATACAAGAAAAACATAAATCCTACAGTGTTTTACACAGATCTTCAGTTGGCTCAGGGACTCCTGAAAGCCATCCATAAATCCCATGTTAAGAAACCCTGGCTGGAGGGGCGGCAGAAAGGTAAAGAGGACAGAGCTTTAGAGACAAACCACCTAAATTCACAGCTCAGCTCTACCATTTACGGCTGGGGAACATGAAGCAAGTGGTTTTACTTATTCTACGCTCAGTTTCCTTTTTGATGGCCTGGTATTAGGCACTTGTGAGCATACATATAATGCTTTTATGTAAAGCATTTGTAGTGCGAGGAATATAGCTGGTGCTCAGTATAATACCCACCTTTGTAAACACACACACACACACACACACGCACACATCATGTGCACAATCACATGCACATAAAGCCTTAATTCCCTTTTCAACCTCTGGTTTCTAGTTGTCGCTGCAGTGATCACTGCTGGATTCCCAAGATCAACCTTGGGAGCAACACTTCCCAAAGCGGGGTCTTTGGACCAGCCACATTAAGAATCACCTGAAGGCCTTAATTGAAATGCAGATTTCTGGGTCCAAATCAGATTCATAGAATTAGAATTTCTGGAAGAGGACCCCAGGAGCTTCATACCTGGGGATTCTAATGCACACTGAAGTTGGAGAACTAAAAGTTTGGTAAATTCCCTCTAGACTCTATACCTGCAGTTGTCATAGTTACCACTTATGGCTTTGCCTGTCCCTGCACATGGTACAGGTGTGGACACCTGAGAGAAAGCATAGCTAGTACCCAAGACTGTCTCCTCTGGTTTCATCTACAAAAGAATAATTATTTAGGAGGGTAGCAGACAGCACGTACTGTACCCCCATCAGGGATTGCTCTTGTAACAACCAGACAGGAGAGATAGTTCACAGATCACATGCCTGAGCAAGGGGCCAGGATGGAGGCCCTGGAGGCCAGGCTCAGTGGAGATAACCTGCCACTGCTGGGTGACTGACCTGTGGCCAGGAGCTGGGGGTGAGGGCTGTGTGCAGCTCCACAGCCATTGCCAAGAAGGCTTGAGGCCATAGGCCTTGGAAGGTCCATGCCTAATGCCTTTGATCATGACTGGTTAATGCTGTCTGGGTAGCAAGAGATGGTCTAGGGTTAAGGTTCCCTGATAAAAATATCGGATGACCAGTTATATTTGAATTTTATTTTAATTTATTTTGAGACAGAGCCTCAAGCTGTTGCCCTGGGTAGAATGCTATGGCATCAAAGCTCACAGCAACTTCCAACTCCTGGGCTCAAGTGAGTCTCCTGCCTCAGCCTCCCAAGTAGCTGGGACTACAGGTACCCACCACAACGCCTGGCTATTTTTTGGTTGCAGCCATCATTACTGTTTGGCGGGCCAGGGTTGGATTTGAACCCACCAGCTCAGGTGTATGTGGCTGGCGCCTTAGCCGCTTGAGCCACAGGCGCTGAACCTAAATTTGAATTTTAGATAAATAACACTTCTTTCTTTCTTTCTCTCTCTCTCTCTCTCTTTCTTTCTTTCTTGACAGCATCTCACTCTGTTGCCCAAGGCTAAAGTGACATGGCCTTAGCCTACCTCACAGCAACCTCAAACTCCTGGGTTCAGACAATCCTTCTGCCTTAGCTTCCTGAGTAGCTGGGGCTCTAAGGGCCTATCAAAACCCCAGTTAATTTTTCTTTTAGTAGAAACAGGGTCTCACTCTTGCTTTGGCTGGTCTAGAACTCCCGAGCTCAAGGGACCCTCCTGCCTCAGTCTTCCAGAGTGCTGGGATTACAGGTGTGAGCCACTGTGCCTGGCCCACATTATCTTTTAGAACAAGTATGTCCCATGACATACATACACATGCATAAATATGGATTTAAATGAGCATCCTATAATTTACCTGGCAACTCTACACAGGGCTTCTCTGTGCTGCCTCTAATCCCAGAAGGGGCCGAAGTCCTCATGTGGATTGCCCGAAGCGTGGAGGTCTACAGTCTTGGCCTTGGGTGGCCACTGCACCAAAGTGCAGGTGAAGAGCAGGTAAGGACAGGGTGTGGACTTTCAGGAGAGAGGCAGCCCTTCCCACCTATGTCTGAGCAGGAGCAGGAAGCGAATTCATGCTCAGCCAGCACCATGAGATACTGGCACCGTGCTAAACACTTGTACATTATCTCATTTATTCCCCATAACACCCCAAAGAATTAGGTGTTATTACTATTATTCCCACTTTAGAGATGAGGAGACTGAGGCTCCATGATGTTAGGACCACAGAGCTGCTAAGTAGGAGAGCATGAATTGACACCCCTGGGGCTGGTGCCAAGTCTGGGATTAACTGAGTCTCCCAGGCCTTTCTCTCTGGTAATCCCAAGGGTTTAAGGTGGTGGGAGCAGCCCCTGCCCCCAAATCCCCAGGACAGGAAACATTCCCAGTTTCTCTTGGCACTGGCCCAGGGTCTTATCCAGGCTCACATGCTTGCTGGAGACTCCAGCCTGGGAGGCAGATCTGCAGAGTTCCCTTCGTCCCCATCTGACCAGGACAGTGTCCAGCAGCATGAGCTGCCGTGGGCACTGCCATCTGCTGTGTGGGTTTCTGTGGGAGGGCCCAGAGGGAGACCAGCTGGTCGGCTTCCCTGCTGTTAGCCCCCTGACCCAGGCCAGACGGGCTCCCGGAGGAGCTCTAGGCTCTCAGTCCTGGCCCCTCTCAGAGGAGGTTCTGCAGCCAGAGGCTTCTCAGCTCCAAGCTCTGGAGCCAGATGTAACATTGACCTTAAATGGTAAAAGCTCCCCAGAGTGCAGAGAGGCTGGCCAGAGGAGGAAAGGGGAATAACTCAGTTTTAGGTAAGCCTTCCTACATCCTAGAATAACCTGCCTCTTCAGCTGGGAAGCAGAGGGAACGTTCTCCTCCTTAAAGGTACAGGGTGCTGGGATGGGGGCGCTAAACTTTAACTTTTTGGGGGAGTCGGTATCATTGGGTGGCATTTCAGCCGAGTATTTTTATTGTTGTTGCCTTAAGTTTTAAATAAGAAGTGAATCTTGCCAGTCTTAACTAAAGTATGCTTCTTTTGCTTGCTGTTGGAAAGTGCACAGGTCAGGGTCAAAATGTGGGTACTGACAGGAGATTGTCACCTCTGGCTTTCCTGTGGGTCCCACTGGGGTAATAGAGGGGTTTTTAGATTAGACAAACCTGCTGGCCAAGACTTTTTTGCCTCTGGGCTTCCTTGTGTCTCTCTCCCTGCGCTCCCACCTTGAACCTGGAGCTGGCCCAACACGTCTCCATTCTTGACCTGCCTCTATTTCTGTCTCTGCCCCTTCATCCTGTGTTCTGGCCGCAGCCCCCATTTCTAATCTCTATATCCCTCTCTCCTGCTGTCTCTAGCTTCCCCCCCAACTGTGTATTTTAACTACCCCTTAGAGGGGCACCTGTGCCCTGGCCTGTGTCCAGCCCTGCTTACCTCCAGGGAGCCGTGTTGAGACTATTCCTAGAGTGAGTGGCACAGGGACTGGCTTTTTCCAAAGAGAAGGCTGGTGGGAGCCAGAGGCTGGAGAGAGGTCCAGCTGTCTTGCTCTCTCCTGCCTAGTAAACATTTATCAAAGTCTAGAGAGGTTCTAACATTTGAGTCAACAGCAGCGGGGTCTGGGACCCTTGCTCAGCACCTCGGCTTCCCAGACCTCAGCAGCTGCTGTCTTCTGAACACTCTTCAGGCTGCTCGTTAGGGGACAGGGGGAACAAAACAGCCCAAGTGGCACAGGGACTGGCTTTTTCCAAAGAGAAGGCTGGTGGGAGCCAGAGGCTGGAGAGAGGTCCAGCTGTCTTGCTCTCTCCTCCCAAGGGCTCATCTGAGGGGGATCTTTTGCTGGGAAAAGAGGAAGCCTCCTAGGACTGTTAGGCTGGGGGCACAAGGGAGTCAGGCCCTGGGGGTAATGACATACAGGTGGCATTATCTATACCTCAGAGCCCCCGCCCCCACACACTAATTTTATGTTGGTAGGAACTCAGGTTAACTGACTTGCCTACGATCATACCACCAAGAAGGATAAAGAACTGGGATTCAAACCCAGGTCTATACAACTGTAACTCAGATGCTCCTGCCTCTCAGAGAGGGTATGCTTCTGCCTCTAACAGCGTCTTGTGATTTTTTTTGTTTTTTTTTGAGACGGAGCCTCAACCTATCCCCCTGGGTAGAGTGCCATGGCATCACAGCTCATAGCAACCTCCAACTCCTGGGCTCAAGTGAGTCTTCTGCCTCGGCCTCCCAAGTAGCTGGGACCACAGGCGCCCGCCACAACGCCCGGCCATTTTTTGGTTGCAGCCATCATTGTTGTTTGGCGGGCCGGGGCTGGGGATTTGAACCGCCACCTTAGGTGTACATGGCTGGCGCCTTAGCCGATTGAGCCACAGGTACCGAGCCAGTGATTTTTGACTTAAAGGACAAAACAGTTGTCATTGTCATGTTTGCTTGGTCCACGATTCAGTAGTGTGTGTGTGTGTGTGTGTGTGTGTGTGTGTGTGCATGTTGGGGGTGCTGTTTGTATTCACAGTTGATGTGCTTTCCTCTGCTTGGTGGAGAGTCGGGTATCTTCTACGTTTATCTGGGAGGAATAACTATGTGGTAATTGCTACCACATGATCAATTATTCCCATAAATGTTTTCTAAAAGAAAACAAAAGAGCAGATACAGAGTTCTTATTATGCATTGGACACCATTCTACACCCTTTGTTTCCAAGGAGTAACTCACTACTCCCAAAGCCCTACAGAGCAGGGGTCTTTCTTACCACCCTCATCTTGCAGATGGGGACATTCTAGCAGAGAGTGGGTGCTCAACTGGCATTTGTGACAGTGCAGGGGCAAGTGCCCACTTCCTTCCAACAGTATGGCTGAGGCTTTCCACAGGGACTTCGTGTGTCACTTACAGCAGTGAGATGAGGGACACATCTTTACCTCAATTTTGTGGGCGAGGACACTGGGGCTTGGGCTGTTGAATAACTTGTCCAAGCCCACCCAGTGACAAAGCAGGGAGTTTAAGTAGTATCTTGTGTAAGGAAGTTAGGGCCATATGAGATGAGGGGTTCTGTGAGTCTGTGACAAGTTCAAGTCCTTGCCTCATGGGCTGAGCTATACAGAATGGACTCTCTGCCCCATTTCTTTCCTCTAAGCCCTCATAAAGCAGGTGGATGGGCACCCATACCTCTGGCAGAAGCAGATTAGCCCCTTGAGAACAGACTCCCCTTCTTCCTGTATGTCCAGCACCAGAGTGATGCCAGAAGTATACTAAGTGCTCAGGATCATTCCTTTGGCACAAATAAGTGGGCATAATGCTCATAGGTGGCTTTTGGTTAAACTAGAGCCCAGATTTATTTGCACGTATGCCTGATGTTCAGACTCATCTATTTTGAGTTGAGCAGCAAGGTGGGGGCCTCAAGTTATCTACTCCTCCCACCCCACCACCTCCCAGGTAGCCCCAGAGAGGCTGGGCTGCCCCTCAGCAGTCCTCTGTGTGGCTTGGCAGTCAGCAGAAGAATTCTATTTGCTCAGGAGAAGCGGAGGCCGGGGTGGATGGGGAAAAGGGAGCTAGGAGCCCCCGACTCTGCCCTGCCCCTTGGGGGAGCTATTTGAGTCAGGGGACGGAGACGGAGAACTTCTCATGTAGTGAATGTAAAAGGAAAGAGGGGAGCAAATGGATAAGATCTATGCTAGATTGTTTAATCCTTGAGTTAGACATGCTGATGTCACGGCTCCCCGAGAGTCATACAGCTGGTAGTCAGTAAACAGGGATTCCGGTTCACTTCCGCCTTAGATGCCACTCTGCCTCTAGTTAGTAACTTGGGTCCCAGAGGCAGTTATTGAGTGTCACAGTCCAAATCATGGAAAAGCCACAAATAGAGGGAAGGAGGATGTCCTGTTTGCCCAGTGAACCTCGGAGGCCAGACTTTGCGTTCAGGCCACAGCCTTGGGTAGTCACCAATGGTCTTTCAAACCCAGAGTCTTAGCAGAGGCACAAGCCCCACCTTTTCTGCAAGGGCTTCTCCAGAGGAGATGGAAAGCCGGTGACAGACAGAAAATATTCTTTCCCAACTGGCAACAGATGTTTAAAAAAGTTTGCTAAGGCTAGGCTTACACTAGTCACTTTATTTCTATTACTTTTTTATTTATAATTTTTTTTTTTTTGAGACGGAGCCTCAACCTATCCCCCTGGGTAGAGTGCCATGGCATCACAGCTCATAGCAACCTCCAACTCCTGGGCTCAAGTGAGTCTCCTGCCTCGGCCTCCCAAGTAGCTGGGACCACAGGCGCCCGCCACAACGCCCGGCCATTTTTTGGTTGTAGCCATCATTGTTGTTTGGCAAGCCCGGGCTGGGGATTCGAACCTGCCACCTTAGGTGTATGTGGCTGGCGCCTTAGCTGATTGAGCCACAGGCGCCGAGCCAGTGAAATCATTTTTCACACAGAATTTTAAAGGCATTACTTTTTGCAGAAGAGTTTTAATGTGGTTGTTCAGAAGTCTAACATTCTCATTTATAATCCTTTGTAAGGATTTTAACGGCTTTTTCCATTATCTGGAAGCTTTCTTCCTAACGTTTTGAAATTTTAAGACAATGGGCCTTAGAAATCTCTCCCTGTTCCTTGTCTGGCCGCTCAGAAGGCTGCCAATTAAAAAAACACCTCTTGTTAAGTTCTACTTTCCTCCTTTCTAGAAATTCTATCCCTGGCGTGTTGGAGTCCCTACATCTAACCACTCTTCCATATCATTTTTCTTGTTGTTGTCTATCCCCTCACTTTGGTCTCATTTTTCTAAGACTTTGCCTTTTAGACTTCCTATTAAAAATTTTAATTTTAGAAACCATTTTTAGATCCCAGATATGTTCATATTCTGATATTCCTTTTTTAAGCATCCTACTTTTATTTCACATGTATATTTTTCCCATATTTCTTTGCAATTACTAATTATAGATTTGGGTGGGGAAATTTTCTTCTTCTTCCTGTAGCTTTTCTCTTTATTTGGGGTTTCTGTTTGCCCATTTATATTTGATTGAGGCACAAAACAATTGCATGTAAAAGGAGCGTCTGTGACGAAGGGAGAAGGGGCTGGACAAAAAAGGAAGTTTTGCTACACTGTGATGGGGGTGGAATAACCAAGTTTGTCTAGTAGATGATCCCGAAGCTTCCACCCTTGGGCTTCAGCCTGGGGTCACCGTTTTCCAGAGAGGAACATCAGTTTCCTGACTACAACTCACGCACCTGTCGCCTGCATTCTGGGCGCAGGGCTCTCCCTACCCACTGGGCAGACCTTACTGACTTTCTCTGGTTTCGTTTGGTGATTTTCCTCCCTGCTATTCCTGGTGTCCCTGACTATACAACCCCTGGTGGCTGGCAGCCTCAGAAAGAAACCTCCTGTCATGCACAGGAAGTGGGGAGAGGTCTTGTCTGAGGGTGGTGGGGTGAGCAAGAGGGTACCTCCTTCCTGCCTGCGGCCTGCCTTCCCAGCATGCAATAGTGCCGATTCTGAAACTTCCTACATTCTGTGGGCCAATCTGGTGCATCTCCTAAAGCCATTCCCCTGTACATATATCTTGACGCTGCCTTTAGGCCCTAAATTGGTGACAACCAAGTGTTGATGTCTTTGTGGAGTGTTTCCTCTTTAAAAAAAAATAATATTTTATGGAGCAGAGGAGAGATTGGTGGAAATGGAGATAAATGTGCCATAATTAACTAGGAGGCCTGGGATATCAAGACATTCTGCTCTTGACAATGGAATTATCACAGTGGGGTTGAGTCCAAGTCAGTGGGTTCAACTCACCTCACTGTGTCTTTATCAGATTCTCTGTGCCAGAGGCTACATGACAGTAGCTCCAGTCCAGAACGAAGCCCTAGCCAGGAAGCAAGTGGTCCCACCAAGGGACGTTTCCAGTGCCCACTTTGCAGAGCTCTGGGAGTGCTGAGAGCAGACACAGGGTGGCCTGCTCAGGTTAGATAAGCCACAGCTTCCAGTAGAAAACATGAAGAGGAAGAGGGTTACAAGTCCCAGCAATGGGATCAGAAACCAAAGGAGCAATCATCAGACCCTGTAAGACTCAGATGGACACAGATTTGATCAATGGAATAAGGTAGTGATCGACACCAGCTGGAGTGGCAGAGGGGTACAAGGCACTCATTAAAGGGCAGGCAGCAAAATGTGCCAAAAACTTCCCTAGGACACTACATGGGTCTATCTACTCAGGAAACTTGGTACCTACTAAGTACCAAACACTGTCCTTGGTGGTTTAATTCACTTAATCTCACTGTCATATAGCTTTTTCAATGCTGTCTTGACTTAATTTTGAGACCCTGGCCACAGACAGGTTAGTTCCTCTTTTTGAGCAGCCAGTTAAGTTGACTTAACTTTCAGTCAACTCCTGAAGGACTTTCAGGCTCCCGGCTACTATTCTCTACCCTGTTTATCCCAGGACCTGTGATCAGGGGGCCAGAGCCAGCTTCTATGCCCGAGAGCCTATTGAAACGAGCCAGACTAGAGCACACTAAACCTTCTTGCCCAGCCTAGATTGTTTTTTCCTGCAGAAACTATAACAAAGGCTCTTGCTACAGGTCTCTTCCCCTGCAATGACAACAACCCTGGTGCTGCCCATGGGCCGTGGGTGGCATGCTGTGCTTTCCTCAAGGAACTGTCACAAAAGCTCCTTCTGATTTGCTCTTGATTCGCATCTGGCCTCACCAAGCCTCACCCAAGGTGACATGGTTCAAACACTCACTTAATCCTTAAAATAATCTATGTAGGGAAGAATTAGTATTTGGTTTTTAGCTGAAGGAACTGAGGCCACAGAAGTTCAAACAACATATTCAAGATCACAAGACTAGAAAAAGATGGAGTTAAGACCCATGCCCAGCTCCAAGGCCTTGGGCGATTGCGAGTAGAGTTGCCCTCCGTCCTGGGCTGCCCAGGACAGTTCTGGTGACAGTGGATCAGGGAGCACCTGCTGGTTACTTTTAGCACCCATTTCACTCCCAGATGTGTCTAGATTGGACAGTGTGAAATTAGATCACCTCCCGGGTTATAATCCATCATGCTAGGAAGATGCTCCTGTGACAGTAAGCAGTGTTTAAATGTCTAATCACCACCACCATAAAATGTGTCTGTGGCATGGGGTAGAGTGTGCTGAGGCCAGTGCTGTGCTCGCTGAGGGCCCTGGCCACAATACTCACTAGCTTAGTTTACCAAGGCTTATAAGAGAGTTAGTTAGGTAGGGAGTTAAGTCCTCGAAACCATATTTTAATAAGACCCTGTGCTTTCAGTTGGGGGAGCAGAGACAACGAGATGAATGAGAATAATGCTGGTGAGAAATGATGAGAACTTGAGCTGAGCCGCACTGAGAGTGGAGAGGGGGGTCTTTATGGGGAGATCTGGGGGATGACTGAGCAAACATAACTCAGAGCGAAGAAGTCGGATCCCATAAAGTGCACACAGCCGATCTCATTACACAAAACACAGGATCAGGCAAAACCTGTCTATGTTAGGAGACCAGCTAATGATTACCCTTGAGGGCCAAGGCCACGGCTGGAAGGCAGGGCCTCTGGGTGCTGGTCATGTCCTCTCTCTGCATCTCCAGCCCTTTACCTGGGTGTGTTCCCTGTGAAAGTCCTGGAGCTGCACACGTAGGATGTGCAATTAGCCCTGTAATCCAGCTAAAAAGTTCCACAGGGAGACCAAGAAGTTTGTGACATTGCTGAAGTTGCTAGCTGAGGAGGAACTCCGGGAAAGACAAGAGGACACAGGTTGAAGAACAGGTGTGGAAGGAAGATGTTGTAACTCAGGTTACATGCTGAGTTCTCTGAGATGCGTGGGTGCCAGCTATTACTGTGACGATATCCAGCAAGCTAAGCTTGAGAATAAGTCATTGATAGGTTTGTTAAAAATCACTTGTAACTGTGATATTGTAAGTGTGACCGAACCAGATCAATCTGCCTCAGCTTCTAGGTGACAAAGGTGTGAGTTGTTTTTCAGTGGGTGTGGACCCCCAGCTGAAGATCACATAACCGGAGCTTGCCCAGGTGACCAAAGGTGCAACCTTGGCAGAAACTGAGCGCTCAGACGAGGACTAGGGACTGAATTGAGAAGTGGACACTGCGAGGCAGAACCTGTCAGATGGAGCCCCATTACCCTGACTGGAGCCCCAGCCTAACGCCCTATCCAGGGCCACAGTGCTGCGGACCCACCTGCCGGATGCTCCTCACTTGTGCCGAGTAATTAAACCCTCTCGCTATAAGCAACTTGCCTGTGCCTTTCCAGGTGATACCTGCCAAGCAAATGAACCCCTTCCATTTCGGAGGTTTTTGTTTTGTTTTTTAAGGGACACACATAATTCAAACTAAAACGCTCAACTTTTGCCGGTCTTACGTCAACTTTTTGGCTTTGTTTTCAACTTTCTTCAGTTATTGAGCTTGGGAAAACCAAATTCACGACGACTTTGGACATACTGAGAAGGTGTCAGCAGCTTCCCAAACCACCTCTGCATAGACACGGAGCGGACTGCGGCCCTAGGTTTTGTGGGGACCTCTGCTTGCTCAGAAGTTTGCTCCACCGACCGCTGCTCCACGCAGCTCAGTGGCTTAGAAGTCCTGGGCCCCTCACCCAAGCACTCCCTCCTTGGATGCCGGACTCGAAGGGAAACAGTGGCAGAGAGCTGTGGAGAAGCCATCAGCAGCCTGTGTGTGCCCCCAGGCCCCGTTTGCCTTACCCCACTGTTCTGTGGTGGAGACCCCTGATTCCTCAGGGCGGGGGACTCACCAGCCTCCTTAAGCAAAAGGAGTCCTCTCTTGGCCTCCTCGAGGGGCAGCACGAAGGACGTTTTGGCCGTGTGGAAGCAGAACCCGCACTTGTAATTGCACTGGCGAGTGAAGTGGTAGTTGACGCTGGTGGGGGTGGTGGCCGCAGGGATGTCCCCTTCCTCCCCCTCTGTGGTCTCTCCTGGCTCTCTCTGGACCTGGCGCTGCTGTCTCCTCTCGGTGCCTGGCAGCCCAAATGCTGCCCTGAGCCAGCAGAGCAGAGGGACCAGGCTCCTCCACAGGGAGTCCAGGCGCAGCCTGAGCTCACGCAGCAGCTTCCCAGCGAACGCGGAGGGCTCGAGCATCCACATGGTGCCTGCAGCTGCCCTGCACCTGGGAGCTGCGCTTTATATGCGAGTGGAAATTAGCAGCTGGGGCGGACCCTGTCACAAGGGAAGCAGGGACACACCTTCCCCGGCTAACTCTGAGCTAGAGTTTCGATTTTTTTCTTTCTTGAAAATGAAAGTTGGAACGAGGCCAAGAAAGCTGAGCGCTCAGGAGCAGGGTGCCAGCATCCGGCTCTCTCTGCCACAAGGCCGGCCGGGTCTCTCTCAGGATCACAGTCTGTCGAGCTGAGGTGCTGATGCAGAGCCATCAGTGTCCCCTGAGGCTGATGCACGGAGGTTCAGCACCCTCTTCACCTGAAATTCCCCCTGTCATCCTGCACACGGGGGAAGTTTGTTTTTAAAGCCAAATCAGGACCAGACTCATTGGCCCAGGAAAGGTGACGGCAGAATCATTAGCCTCAGGACCCCTTCCAGATGGCCGTCAAAGGGACAGGGACATCCTGGAACGTGTGTCTCGATCCCCCTTTGGTTATTCAGCTTCATTTATAAATTGTGTCACAGTCCACTGTAGCCTTCAGATTTCCTACATTTCTGTACTGTTTGGTAGACGTTTTCACTTAGGGAAAGTGGCTGTTTTTCTAAGTTGCTTCCTAGCTGCTGAGAGTGACGGTGGCGTCCCCCCTCCTTGTTTTTGCAGTGTTCCTTGATGGCTTTGCTGACTTTTGCCCTGAAATTTATTTCCTCTGAGTTCTCTTTAGTCAAAACTGTGCTCAGGCCTGTGGATTTATGCTTTCAAGACACCTGTAGCTGGAATAGTCTCAGTGTTTAATCTTCTGAAGCCACAAACCCCTAGCTATGTGGCTTCCACTAAGTTGCTTTATTTCTCTGGACCCCCGTTTGCTCATGGGCAAAACCGTATCTCTCCTGTGAATTTCGTGTGGAGTAAAAGTGCTAGTTTACGTGATTCACTCAGAAAAATGCCTGGTAAACTCAGAAGTGTCCAGTTAGGGTCAGCTATTGTTATTCTAATAGTGATGTATTCAGAATGAAAACAGAAATCACATTCCTTTTACTTAAAAGGAAACTGAAACCAAATTCTGCAGAATAACAAGCATATATTTGATTACCAGTTATGTAACAATGAATAAAAATGACCCAAGTCCTCCAAGTCTTCTTAGCCAGAAATATTTGAAACTCTCATACCGTGGTCTGGCTTAATTGAAAAATACCTTTTGCTAATCACCTGAGCATGAAGAAATAAAAACCAAGTTAGTTTACATTTCCAGTCAAATAGTCCAGACAGCATAGAGGGTAACAGCACAGGCTGTTTGAAGCAAACATGGGAAGGGTTGAATCCTAGTTCAGTCAATATTGTATAATTCTCAGTAAGTGTTGACTCGCTCAATCTTGTGACTACATCTGGGAAACATGGCTAGTGACATCTCACTTACACAAGGAATTTAAAAACTGTGACATAATGTATATTAGGCAATGAAAGTAGTTCTTGGTGTAATATGTTATCAACATCTAGCACATATACAGCACTGGATTACAATATAGACACTATATTATTATACTTTGCACGTAGTAACTTATTTCACAGCTTCGGACACTTAAATCACACAAGGTATAAAGATTGGAACTGGGATTTAAGCGTTTGCAATACTGCTCAATAATTGATCAGTACCATGGTATCTAATCATTGCTCCTAAGTCTACTCTATCCGGGCCGGTTTATTTTATTCATTCATTCATTCATTCAGTTAGACACGCCTTCCTTTCTTCTTCCCTTTCTTTTCTTACTCCTTTCCATTAAGTATTTATCGAGAGTCTCCTATGAATCAGATACAAATATTAACTTATTTCACAGCTGAGGACTCTTATGTCACACAAAGTGTAACGATTGGAACTGGGTGTTTGCACCCAGTGTTTGCAATATAGCCCCATATGGACAAAATATGAATAAATAATTCTAAGTCTCTGCCATCAAGGGGCTCACAAAGCTCATCGGTCACTTTGGGGCTCTGAATGTGGGCTCATTCCCTCTCACGGCTCTTTCCTCACCCCACCTACAAGCAGAGGACAGAAGTAGTGGACTTGCTTTACAACTTAGAGAGTTATAGAAGACAGATGCCTTCACGTCCCAGGTTCAGATTTGACAGTTCTATGTGGGAATTAAGGGCCTCCAGAGACAACTAAAACCTATAGCTTTGACCTATTTTGAACTATGGACAAATTTGCTTGCCAAATTTGCTTTCATATTATCAAAATAAATTGGTCTTAATTTCCAGGTCCCTGATGCTAATGATGTCCCTTTTATGTGTTTGTTAGCTATTTGGGTATTCTGTTTTGTGGGATGCAGGTTCAAATCCTTTGGCCATTTTTGAATTGGGTTTTCTGTATGTTATTGATTTTTAGGGACTCATTGTATAGTCACCCTGTTGGTTATATGTAGTTTAATAGTGTTGTGTTCTGAATGGAACAGAATGGAACTTCAATTTTCCTTCAAACATGCAAGTATGTGATTCATGATTACCAATTATGCAACCATGGATATGATCCAAGTTCTTGAAATCTTCAAGTGTATATATGTATGCACACTTTGTTGGTTAAATTCACTGCAAAAATCTTCTCTATCTGGCTTCTCTTTTTACTAACTTGCAAGCCTAAAGTTGTAATTGTGTGTGTGTGTGGGTTTAAATAAGTGAAACGTAGTATCAGTATTTATTTTTCATTTTGCTTGGGTGTAAGTGCACACGTATATCGTTTCTCGCCCTCATGGTTACTGATTTGTTAAAAGGCCTCATCAAACTCAGGAGCAAGCTACACTTGCAGCTGGGGCTTATTTCAGGGAGAGGAGGCAGATCAAGGGCACAGGAGAATGAGTAAGTCACGCAGCTTCTGGAGAGGGCAGACAGACGTCTGAGGCCTTCACTGCCTGGACTGCAGGAGGTGTCCTTTCTCTCCATCAGCGAACTACAGGGACATGTTTGGAATTGGCAGCTGAGAAAGCCTTCTTGAATCTCAGGCTCTGGGTTACAGAGAAGGCTGGACATGGAGGCACATTCTGTTGTGTGTCCACCCTGGGGACTAAATCTCAGGACCCCTGTGATGACTGAGTTTGACATCCTTGATCCTGATGTTGTGTAAAATGACCCTTAGGAGTTGGTAGGGCGGGGGTGGCTGTTGCAGGTGCACATAGCAGACTCGACAGTCGTTAAGGTAAACAACCTTTGGACAGCCAGAGTTCCAGGGTTGGCCAAGGACCAATCATGGCTCCAGGCTCCCATGGAGACACACAGGAGGTGAGTGCCTGGGCCTCTCCAGTTCACCCATTCCTCACTTATTTTTTTATTCAGTCACATATACATAGATCAGCCATAGAAATGCCGTTTCTTAGTGAGACAATCAACTCCACGATATAGTACAAGACCCTTCAAATTGGAAACCCACAAACGTGCCAGAAAGAACTTTTATAGAAGAGAAAAAGAAAGCGTAGGTAGGAAGGGGCTAGAGGGCTCACCTGTTCCTCGATGAAGAAGTCTCCACGATGCAAAACTTACTGTGTGCTTTTCAGTCCTTTCATCAATTTCCCCCTGGGATTTCCATTTTAAAATCATGACTCCTTCTTGGCCCTATTTTTTAAATTCTTATTGTCCAAGCTCACTATTTATTTTATCATACTCAAGTCTATTCCTGTGCAATACTCTCTTCCTGGTATCCTTTTCTAACTGTGGCTCTATCCCCCTATGTATTCCTATTCTGATTTGCATTTTCTTTCTTTTTTTCCATTTGAATAAACTACCTAGAAGGATATTTATTTAAACAGGTTTTAAAAGCGAAGCACTTTTACAAAATAAATGTTATTTTAAACTTTGTCATGTATTAATTACTGTATTTACATTTGCTAAGCCTCCATTCCACAGGCTTTATTTCCTATGAGCAGAATGGCTAGAATAGTTTAATTTTTCCTTGTTTGATCTGTAAATGCTGAAGACTCTGGCTTTTCCTATGACGCCAGCCGCGCTGCTCACTCATCCAGAGACACCGCCTCTTAGCATCCTCCCAGCTGGCAGCTTCTCTCCTGTCCACCCACAGGGGCACTGAGTTTATTCCAGCTGAGACCATCAGAGTCTCTGTGGTAGGAATTTGAAGGGGCTCAAAAGGCGACGGAGATTTCGCTTTTATGAATGACAACATTGTATGTTCAATATCTTCAACACTTATTGAATATTGATGAGTGCAAACACTACAGTATCATTAATTTCACTTCTCCTTGTAGGGCAGAGGCAGGTGAAAATGGACAGGAAAACGTAAGGAAAGATCTGACGATAGACAGCAAACTGTGCACCAGGGTAGCTTTTGATTGGAGGCTCCGGGGACAGATAGAAAGAAGCTGGACTTCCTGCCCCTCCTCAGGATGCTCCCTGCAGTGTGCCAAGTCCTGTGATACGGAGGACCTCGATGGGGCACAGAGGAGAGGCTGGTAACCCACAGCAACCCAGGTTCGGGGTGGGGGGCTCTAAGATATATTGCACCTCCCAAATTCATATGGGGAAGCCCTGACCCCCAGTTCCTCATGATCTGACTGTATTTGGAAAGAGGGCCTTTAATGAGATGATCAAGTTAAAATGAGACTGAGACCATTAGGCTGAACCTGAATCTAATCTGCCTTGTGCCCTTCTCAGAAGAAGACATTTGGACTTCAAGGAGACACCCTGGGGCATGGACAGAGGCCGGGCCAGGTGAGGACACACTGAAAGGGCAGATACCTGCACGCTGGAAAGGGAGGCCTCAGAGGAAACGAAGCCTCGTGATGCCTTGATCTCTGAACTTCTGGCCTCTTGACTGTGAGGAAATTAACTTTCTTTTCTTATTTATTTTTTAAATTTCCAATTAATGTGAGGGTACAAACAATTAGGTGACGATGTTTGCATTTGTTAGGTGGAATGCCTGTTGTAGCTGTGTCCCCCACCCAGGAGAAAATTAATTTTCTGCTGGTTAATCAGTTCGATGTGTGGTGTCTTGTTAAGGCAGACACATTCACAGAAGGGGGCAGTGTGAGGAGAGGCCAGAAAGCCTCAGGGAGGACACAATACTCTCTTACAGAAAAAAAAAAAAAAAAAAAGGATTTAGAGGAAGACTCTGAATTCCATCTACTCCATGCCTGTGAAAATGTCCACACTGAATGTCCAAAAGTCAAATTGCTCATAAGAAAGAGAAATGATTCCATTCTCAAAGAGCTAAACACATATTAAACTCTTAACTCTTTTTAGCCTATTAACTTATGCTTCAATGACATATCTACATTTCATGTATATTAAAATTATGCTTTCAGATTCAAACATAATTTGAAACCAAAGTCCAATTTGATTAAGACACAAAAATTCGAATTCCTTTCAGTTCATGTAACATTTTCCACCATTTCCTCAATTTGAGATTGTTGAGGGATTTTCCAGTGGAATGTTGTTATCTATTTTTGTGTTTGTTTTTAGTTTGCTAGTCACTTTTAAAAAGACATGAGTTAATGAGTAAAATCAGACTGAACTATCCATGCACCTGACTAAAACATGGAAGGTGGCAGCACTGCTGATGGTGGACTCGAGTCCAGCAGGTGCCCCGGTGGCACCACACAGGTCTCCTTTCACCTCCTTGCAGGGAACTTTAACTTGCTTTATGAAAGGCTCTTTATTTTTTTAATTTTTTTTATTCAGTCACATATACATAGATCATGAATACATTTATGCCTTTGTGGGATTCAATGTGTTGATTATTTGTACAAATTGGAGTGCTTACATAACTTTCACCTCATTTACTTAATCACAGTGTTAAGACATTTGTGTTCAATACTTGATGGATTTGACTTGTACCCTTGCAATATGCTCCATAGGTGTGGTCCCACCATTAACCCTCCCTCTATCTAACCACCCCCCTCCCTTTCCATCCCACTTTCCTTCCCTCCTTCATCCAGGGTTATAGTTGTGATTCATCTCTCATATGAAAGTGTGAGTGATTATAAATTGGTTTTATAGTAGTACTGAGTACATTGGATACTCTTTTTCCATTCCTGAGATACTTTACTAAGAAGAATTATTTTCCAGTTCCATCCATGTAAACATAAAAGAGGTAAAGTCTTCATCTTTTTTAATGCTGCATGGTGGTATACCATGGTATACATATACCACAATTTACTGATCCATTCATGGGTCAATGGGCACTGGGCTTCTTCTAAGACTTAGCAATTATGAATTGAGCTGCAACGAACAATCTGGTGCAAATATCTTTGCTGCCAAGTGATTTTTTTGTCTTTTGAATATATACCTAGTAGAGGAATTGCAGGATCAAATGTCAGGTCTACATTTAGATCTCTGAGTGTTCTCCAAACTTCTTTTAAGGAACGTACTAGCTTGCATTCCCATCAGCAGTGAAGAAGTATTCCCTTTTCTCCACATCCACGCCAACATCTGTAGTTTTGGGACTTTGTGATGTGGGGTACTTTTACTGGAGTTAGATGATATCTCAAAGTGGTTTTGGTTTGCATTTCTCTGATGATTAAAGATGATGAGCATTTTTTCCTATGCCTGTAGACTGTGCACCTGTCTTCTTCAGAGAAGCTTCTGTTCATGTCTCTTGCCCACAATGAAATGAGATCACTTGTTCTTTTCTTATTAATAATTTTGAGTTCTCTGTGGATTCTGGTTATTAGACCTTTGTCAGAAATATAACCTGCAAAAATCCACACCCATTCTGAGGGCTGTCTACTTCACTTAGTGTGTTCTTGGTAGTGCAGAAGCTTTTTAGTTTGATCAGATTCTAGTAATGTATTTTTGATATTGTTTCAATTGCCCGGGGGGCCTCCTCATAAAGTACTCTTCCAGGTCAGTTTTTTCAAGTGTTTCCCCTGCCCTCTCTCCAATAGTTTTTATAGTTTCATGTCTTAAGTTTAAGTCCTTTAACCAGTGAGAGTCAATTTTTGTTAGAGGAGGAAGCTGTGGGTCCAGTTTTAGTCGTCTACAAGTCACCAGCCAATTCACCCAGCACCATTTGTTAAATAGGGAATCTTTCCTCCAATTTATATTTTTGATAGGCTTATCAAAAATCAAATGACAGTATGTGTCTGGGTACATCTCTTGGTTTTCAATTATGTTCCACCCATCTACCTCTCTATTTTTTGTGCCAGTACCATGCTGTTTTGATCACTATAGATTTATAGTAGTATAATATTAAGTCTGGTAGTGTGATAGATCCTGATTTGTTTCTATTTCTGAGTAATGTTTAGGCTATTTGAGGTTTTTTTCTGTTTCCATATGAAACAAAGTACTAATTTTTCTAGATATATAAAGTATGACAGAGGTACTTTAATAGGGATTGCATTAAATCTGTAAATTGCTTTGGGAAGTATAGACATTTTAACAATGTTGATTCTTCCCAGCCATGAGCATGGTATATTTTTCCATTTGTTAACATGTCCAGCTATTTCTTTCTTCAGAGTTTCATAGTTCTCTTTATAGAGATCTTTCACATCTTTTGTTAGATCACTCCCAGATATTTCATCTTCTTTGACACTATTGTAAAGGGAATAGATTCCTTGATTGTTTTTTCCCCTTGACTATTGTTCGTATATATAAAGTCTACAAATTTGTGAGTATTAATTTTATATCCTGAGACATTGCTATATTCCTTGATCAGTTCTGGGAGTTCTGTAGTTGAATCCCTGGGGTTTTCCAGATATACAGTCATATCATCTGTGAAGAGTGAATGTTTGTTCTCCTCTGATCCTATTTGGATACCATGAAAGGGTCTTACAAGGTGCCAAACTAGGCAACACTTCCCAATAAATGGAGGAGGGTAATCTCAAGAAGAGGAGAAAACTTGGTCAAAGGTCAATGAAGTCAGTGAAGTATAGAGGAGAATGAAGGGCAGAGGAGAGTGAAGGGGCAGAGGAAAGTGAAGGGCAGAGGTGAGTGAAGGGCAGAGGTGAGTGAAAGGCAGAGGAGAGTGAAAGGCAGAGGTGAGTGA
>CAUYQV010089186.1:0-12857 GCA_963574575.1 Galagoides demidoff
AGGCTTTTCTTTCTGCTTATAAGATCTCCTCTGTCTTGTTGAAGGGGAAAATCAGAGGAACATAAACTCTTTACCTGTGTGTGCATGTGTGTGGGTGAGTGTGAGGGAGGAGTTTAACACCAAGGACATGCTGGAAATATCGCTGTCTATATGAAACTCAGACACTGAATGTTTATATAGTAAACTCCCCATCATCTGGAACTCGGGCAACTGGGATGCTACCCAACTCCCTGCAAACAACCAGAGTTTAAATTTGGTGTGCTGGGCTGTCAGTAAGCCCATGCTTGGGGGATCACTCCAGGGCTCCCATGTATCCTCAGCACCTGGAAACATCCATGGGTGGGACCTCTGCTGCTCTTCTGGCTGGTCATGATTGGATATGGACTGGCTGGCGCCACTATTACACTGCCCTGTGCTTTTTGTGGGGCAGTTTGGTTACACAGTGCAGGTACGTTTATCTGACTGTAGTGGATTCCTAGTGGGTCACACTCCACATACATCGTGCTATGTTGCTATTGTGCCCCTAGTGGTCTGGCGTTGAGTAACAGGGTGTGTAACTGACCTGCATGTACAGAACTGTGACGTGGCTTATGGGGACCCGTTGTCCCTCGAGCTTGGTGTCCTATCCCCAGGTGTGTAACTTATGTCTGCTTAATGCTGTCAGATGCCTAAGGCTGACAAACTCCAGTTAATATAGAGTTTGCAGTATGATATGGTATAGAATTAGTTAGGCCTATTTTTAATAGTAACTCTCAAGCAACCAGCTACTACATTTATGTGGAATCTACCAATCCCCAGGGGTGCTGGGTAACAGGAGAGATTATTATACGTAGATAGATTTATACCTATACTTATTTCAATATCTAGTATAGCTGTGTGGTAATAGTACTAGTGTCAAATCTTGGATATTCCAAGAAGAGCTTGGAGAGGTTCATGAAAAGAAGGACAGTCCTCCTGGTAATATTATATATAGGGCTGCTAGACTTAGGAAATAAAAATGCAAGATGAGTAGTTAAATTAGAATTTCAAAGAAACAAGATTTTTTAGTATTAGCCTGCCCCATGCAATATTTGTATTTTATTTGGTAACTCTAATTGAATGAGACCAATTTCCTAATCAGTAGCCCCTAGAACCAGGGGCATTGGCCATGGTTATTTCAATGCCTGTATTTACTGTTTTTTTTTTAAATTCTTATCTTACAATAGTCAAGCATGGGATATATTTTTAAAAGTGATAAGGTAGAAAATAAAAGCTTTAACTCTACCCTTTGAATTGGATTTTGCTTGCAGAACCTACTAGAACTTTGAGTTCAGCTGTAACCATAGAGCTGATCCAGACCAAATCAGATATTGACATAATTGAGTTTTTCAAGGCATAAGCAAGGTGGAAAGCTATATTATTATTGAACTAAGAATATTTCCCAACATTTTGTGGGAAAATAAACTATCCTGGAACTATAAACACAATCTATTGGGGCATTTTCTTGATTGTACTGAACTCACAAAATGTGAAACTTCTTAGTTGTTTCAAAGAGACAATGAAGAACTTTACTCCTGGACCCTCCTTTAGGTAGCAACTAGATGTAGATAATATTGTTACCTAGAGGAGCTTGGGTCACTAGAATGCTTTCCTATACCCATTAAAGAAGGTCATTGTGGAGAAAAAACAAAACCCTCCATCATGAGCAGAAGAATACCATAAACTTTCTTTCTTTTCTTTTCTTTTTTTTTTTTTTTGAGACAGAGCCTCAAGCTGTCCCCCTGGGTAGAGTGCCATGGCTTCACCGCTCACAGCAACCTCCAACTCCTGGGCTCAAGCGAGTCTCCTGCCTCCGCCTCCCAAGAAGCTGGGACCACAGGCGCCTGCCACAACGCCCGCCACAACGCCTGGCCATTTTTTGGTTGCAGCCATCATTGTTGTTTGGCGGGCCCGGGCTGGGGATTTGAACCCACCACCTTTGGTGTACGTGGCTGGCGCCTTAGCCAATTGAGCCACAGGCACCGAGCCAACTTTCTTTTCAATATCCTTTTCTATTATTGTACATTATAAGTTTGTGTTTATGCCAGTATAGTTTTGATAAGACTCAAAATATTTGCAACTATAATTGTAGGATTCTTCCTTTTACAAAATGAAATCAGCATGCCCCCTGGGTGATGGGCTCTTCTACAACTTGAACTTTACCTTAGAAGTGAGAAGAATGGAACCTAACAATACTACTAATGGAACTATAACTGAAACTTAACAAACTACCCCTAACTTGATTGTGTAAAATAGCAGTGTTTTATTATGCTCACTGGTTCCATGGGTCAGGAGTTCAGATGGAAACAGTGGAGAGGACTTATCTTTGCTTTTAGAGGTCTTGCAGCTTTGCTGGGACAGCTCCAACAGCTAAGGGTGATTCTTCCCACTGGGCCCACCCACGCCACTCATGTGGCTCACACCCGCTGTGCAGTATTGGCTATTGCATACTGGCGTTGGCTGGTGCCTATACCACCGGCTGCTATTTGATCTTCATCCACAGATACCAATTCGTCAAACTTTTGTCATGTTTGCTCTGCTGATAACTCACTCTCCTGGCTCATCTGATGAAGCCTTTCTTGTGTCTTCCAAGATTCAGATCCAGATCCTTCTTCTGGGCTTCTCTGCTGCCTTCTGTTTTCTCTGTCACAGCACTGGCTGGACACGTTGCTTTGCAACTATTTACTATTTCAGATTTTCCTCCTTAGATTGCCAGCTCCTTAAGCAGAACCCTTTTTTTCTTGGTCACCTCTACACTGTACCTGTCACATTGTAGTCTTCAAGGGATGAATGGCTCTTGAACTTCAAGTAACCTTCTAAGTCAATATTCTGCCCTTTGAAAATTAAATATGCTTCTTGATAAATAAAGATATTTTCTCCAATATCTGAACATTATAACATCATTCTCTATTAGAGAACTGATCATGAACTTACTTTTTATTTTGAACATAATATTAACAAATTCCTCTGTGTTTTTAGAAATACAAATTATAAGCTCTATGAGGGCAAATATCATTTTCCAAAGCTTAGCACAGAGCCTAGAACTGTGCCAAATAAATATTTATTGAATGGATTTTTCATGCTAAATAAATATTTATTGAATGAACTTTTCATGCTGAATAGAATTAAATACATTATTGCTGGTATTTACAGCAAGGCATACATGCCAAGTACTTTTCTTGCATTCACTCAAATTCTCAGTAACATAGTAGATACCTCCTATGATTTTCTTGATAATGACTTTATTATTTGACTTGTTATATAAATGAGGAAACTAGGCTTGGAGAGGTTAAGTAGATGATCAACATTAGATGTTCAGTGAGCAGTAGGACCAAGGTTTGAACTGGAATATATAATGTCAGGACCTGGCTTCTTATTCATCATGATTCATTGTCAACTTAGGTAACTGAAAGTCATGAAAATCTTTACATCACTCTGGATCGTTGACTCCTTTAGGACCATGCATGTGGGCCATCTCTCTTATTTATCCTGACTTCTGTTTTTTACCTGTAGGGATGAATTTCATTTGTTCAAGAAATGACAAGAAGGCCAGAATGTTTACAGCATTGGGAAGAAAGGGGGAATGTGTAGGAGCTGGGCCAGGAGAGGAAAGCGAGGGTGGAGCACACAGGGCTTTGGAGAAGATGAGGTTTTCTGTAAATGAAATTGATGCCATTGGACAGGCTCTGATTTGATCTAACTTGGATTTAGACATCTTGGCTGCTGTTGTAGAGAACACAATATGAGGACAGAGTGGAGACAGAGGAGTGGTTGGAATGAGAAAAGAGAGAATTTAGACCTGTGTGGCCACAGTGGGGATGAAGAAATGTGGATGAATCTAGGATACTCTGGAGATGGGGATCCTTAATAAATATTTATTGAATTAATGAGCACATCATAATTGTAACACAGCACAGTTCCTGGCCCACAGCAAGTGCTGGTAAGTGGTAGCTCCTCCTACTGTTGTCATCATCTCCTCCACCTCTGAGAGGTGCTCGGGGATCTTTAGCAGTCATCCGTGATCAGCTTCCTGTCTGCACATCATCCTTTGGCCCTTTAGCTCTTGCATCTTACTCGGCAGAAGCTACTCTCTTAAAGTTACCTTTGGGCTATTGAATCCAGTGTAATTTTCTTCCTTTTCATTCTCTGGTGCCTGTCTGCCCCCTTGACTTCCTACCCTTGAAATGTCTTGGCACCCGGGGTGACAGCTCTTCCTGCTCAGCTCTTTTTTTCTGCGGCTCTTTCTTCTTTCTGACCTCTCAGTATAGAGGTTCCTGAATCATCTGGTCCTGAGACCCTTGTTCTCATAGGTCAGGCTGAGAAGACCAAATCCTCATCTTTGACCATATTTCAAGGTTAGCTCTTCATTTCCAATTGGTATCTTTTTCTTCCAAAGCCATGACTTAAAATGAGACGAGAGGTGAGCTTCATCTGTGCTCCCAAGTCCTTCAGTTTCCTACTAAGATTAAAAAATATATATAATTGAAAATGTTAAGAGACTCATGGGACATAATTTACCAAGGACAGGATTCTTAAAATTAGAGAGCTAGTTTTCTATTTATTTCCTCAATTAGGAAGAATTTTAAGTTTGGCCTAAATTATCCATTTCTAAATTAATGTGATGTGTGTTCTTTTTTTTTCCCCTAGCCTACATGATATTCATTTTTAACCTCTTTAATAATTCATGTACTACTGACCAGCACAATACAATATTTCACTTTAAGCCTATATCTATATTTCTTAACTCACCTCTCAATTCTAGTTACGACACTCAATTTCTTTTTCCCGACGGGAACGGGAGTTCTACGTAGAACTGAACAACAGATAATGAACTCCATTAAATGGGGCTGGCTGAGTAGAGTTTACTGATTTAAGCATAAATCAAATTTTCTTTCCAGAGTTAGAAGTTTCCTAAACTAACAAATAGGCAAGAGTTTGCCCACAGACTCATGGGCCTCCAAGGTGGCTGGCACCCTACTGTTCTCCCCTTTCTCCTCTTCGTGGGATCCAGCAGGGAGAGAAAGGCTCTTCCCTTCTGCTTGATCCTGACATACATCTGCTTTTCCACACTATGTGTTTCTTAATCTAGGATGAGTTTGGGGAAAGGAGAAAGCAAAGGGCTGGTTGGGGAGCTTCCCCATTCTCTGGGATCCCAGCACAAGTTTTTCTAGCACCATTGCTATGTTTAAGAAATCAGGAGATCCTCAGAGTATTTCCAAGAGCCTCGTAGGAGATATAAGTATTGAACTGTACTGGGCGGAGCAAGGAGAAGGACAGCTGCTTGCATAACTTATTCCGCAGACTTCTACGTGGGCACAAGTTGCAGGGCCCAGGCTAGTAGCCTCGAGTAGAAGAGGGCAGGCGGCCTTTGGATTTCTCTGCCAGTGCACAGGCTCCCCACAGTAGGAGCCTACACAGGACTGTCCCCCCAGATCTGAACGGTGTTCCACTCCTAATGGACACATAATCACGCTTGAGTAAGTGAGCACATTGGAAGAAATGGCTCTGCTTTGATTTTCAGAAACACCAAGGATGTCAAAGCTTACCGGTCCTGACTTGATTTGTGTAATAGTCAATAATCTGAAAATGATGGAATTCAAAGGAACAAGACTGCCCTTTTTCCTTCCATCTCGTTGCCCTTTCTGAGTAGATTTTCAGAATGTTGCCTTGTGAAAATTCTTAGCTTACGAGGTCCTTACATCCTTCTGTGAGAACAAGGACATTGTTAATGCTGTTTGTTCCTTTTCATTCTCCTATCCAGCCTTTCATATGCAACCAAGTCCATATATACATCACGTTGTGTGGCCCATTTGCTTTTATATTTTGTGAATATGTTGTATTTTGTGTACATTAACTTTTAACTTATAATTGTGTCACTTATCTTCTCCTCCCTGATAATATTATTTTTTCTCTGAGCACTCAGATCCACCGTACAGCTGAGTGAACATCTACCAGGATGGCCTTTAATTCAAGCAGAGTCCACCACGGGGCACCCATTATAAACGGCCAATTTACTCCATGGTGTTGGAGGCCCAGATTGGCTTTGATTTCCAGCACCAAAAATGGTGCTGTGGCAAGCCTGGTACTTGTCCCTTTACAGATGTGTATGACAACTTGGGGGGACTTAATACCCAGGAGTGGGATCAATAGGGCAGAAGTCCAAAAGCATATAGTTACTTTAACTGACTGTAGCACGTCCCTCTCCAGAATGACTTCCCAGTCCCCCTGCCCCCCAGCAGTGTGGAGGGCTCCCCTATCCCTGGATTTCTGCCAGCCCAGCATGATCCAGCTCTTTACTTTTACTCGTCCAATGGGCATAAAGTGATATCCCACGATTGCTTTAATTTATCAATATTTCTCTGTATAAATTGAGCTTTAAATGTTGCATCTTCTGTAAATTATCTGTTTTATTTCCCTGTTCTCCACTGGGGAGTTCCTGTCTTTTCCACATTGATTAATAGAGTCTGTTGTCAGTTTGAGACCTTGCAAATAACTATTCCAAATCTGTCACATCTCTGTTAACTTGACATCTTTTGTTAAACAAAAACTTTAATTTCTATGAAATCAAATTCATTTTTTTGGCTTTACATTTTGTGCCTTTGAAGTAAAGAGTTTTATTAAAGTCATATTTTTATGACAATAACATAAGGGGTGAAGAAAATATGTTTTTGATAGTTTTACGTCAAACAACAAACATCATTTCTATGGAGTTGAACAGTGGCTCTCTCCCAATGGCGTTAGGCTTCTCCATTACCATGTGTAACTCTGCAGACTTTTATAGACCCATGTGGAAGATGGAGTTGGCTTGTGGCACGTGTGCTGAAAAGCTCTCTCACCTATACGGCAGCCCTTTTGAAGAAATAATTTTATTCCCAGGAAGCTCTAGCTATTTGGCTCAGGGTTACCTGGCAAAGAAGCTTGGGTGTTCCCAAGGGCTGAAGGATTTAAATGCCATTGCGCCCTCCTTTCAGCCTCCACCGAGTGACTTAATTTTCTTATCAAGTATTATTAAAGATAGATAATGAAAGAAAGACTGCACTGTAGAAATTTCCATGGTGATTTATACTTACAAGGTTTTTCTTTACTTTTGAGTAATTATTCCTGGTAGCCAGAACAAATACAGACTTATGTCCAAAGGTAGTGAATAAGTTTAGACTTATTGCGATGAGCAATGCCATTGAGGTGGCCTAGTGGGTTGGGCTGTGGCCCCCCAAGGTTCACATCCACTACGAACATCAGAATGTGGCCTTGTTTGGAAACAGGGCCTTTGCAGAGGTAATTACTTAAGGACCTTGAGGTGGAATCACCCTGGGTTTAGGGCAGGTCCTTGTAGAAAGAGGAAAGAATTTAGAGTCACACAGAGGAGAAGGGCATGTGAACAGGGAGGCTGGGAGAGTTAGGCTGGCGGCAGCCGGAAAGGCCAGGCAACCAGAACCTGGGAGATAAAAGGAAAGATTCCTCCCAAGAACCTGCAGAGGGAGCGTGGCCCTGCTGACACCTTGGCTTTGGTGACTTCTTTTACTTTCAGAACCATGAAGAGCAGATGCCTACTGTTTAAGCCTCAGGGTTTGTGGTAATTCATTACAGCCACTGGAGGCGATGAAGACGGGAGGAACGATGACGCGGGAGCTTTTCAGGTCACAGGTGCCCAGTGGTTACTGGTACCCTGAGAATTGGGACCAAATGAGGAAGTTCTAAAGACTTCTGGGCAACCCACCTGCTGAAAAAGCCATTTTATTACAGTTAGGGCCAATCAGCACGTTGACTGTTTTTAACATAAAGAACTGATGTTCAAGGTCAGTCCAAGGGAGTGGTCTAATTGTCCAGCCTATAAGTCTGAGTCTTTGGCCCTTGACTGGGTTCACCTTGTGCCCCAGCATTCCACCAGGCAGGCCCTCCTGTGCTTCCCTCAGGCAATGAATGGCAGGGGAGGGGAGAGGAAGAATAAGGAGCGTAAATCTGACAGGCTCCCGGGGACGGAGTTCACATGTCAGGAGCCTCAGGACACCATTCATTGATGCCATGGTTATTTACCGAGGGGCTGAGACTCGTCAGGCCCTGGAGAGGCTCTTCAGGCTGGCTGATCTCAGCTTTGCTCTTCTGGGGTTGCTCCCACGTGACCCCTGTGAGTGGTGGCTAAGCATCTCTGATGTTGCCCCCATATGTGAAGTGCCTCTTTGTACAAGGGATGCCCTGCACTTTGGGGAATGGCCTGGTGCTTCCCCCTGTGCCCCCAACAAACCATGTTTACTCTCATCTCGGGTCACTCTCTGTGGCCTCCTGGGAGGTGTGGCTGGTCAGTTCCCTTGTCACACAGCTCTCACAGCTTATGTCGCCACTGCTCTCTGTCCATTTTGAGTTGCTATAAAGAAATACCTGAGGCTGGGTCATTTATAAAGAAAAGGGATTTATTAGGCTCATGGTTCTGCGGGAGGCACAACAAGCATTAGCACCAGTGTCTGCATCTGGTCAGGGTCTCAGGGAGCTTCCTGGAGGCTGAGGGGTGACAGCAAAGGAGGAGGGGCTTGTCGCATAGTGGGAGAGGGAGCAGGCGAGCAAGGAGGGGCCAGGCTCTCTTAAAGGACTAACTCTCCTGTGAATAAGAAAGGGAGAACTCCTTTCGGGGGAAGGACATCTGGTCTCAGGATCCAACCCCCCATTAGGCCCCACTTTTAACTTTGGGGATCACATTTCAGCATGAAATTTGGAGGGGCAAATATCCAAACTGTATCACCACCTCAGGTGCAGGACCTCCCAGAGCTCAGGGAGGTGGCTGAATCTTGTCGGGTCTCTAGCCTCATACTGTCTCTCCTCTGGTGCCCTCTCCGTGCCGCCCAGATTTTTCCAGTCTTGGAACCTGAACAGAATTCTTCAAGATTCTAAACTCTGTCAAATTGCTACCTACTGTCAGGGTTTCCTCCTAGCAAGGGTATTCTTAATTCTCTGGTGAAGACACAGGCACCAGAAAAAAATTGCTATTGCTGTTCCTCAGAGATGAGTGTGGCTGGAAGTAAAACCTAGGATGTCCCGGGAGGCAGAGCAGGTATAGTGTATTTAATATATAGAAGGTTGGCGGTGGTCCATACGATCTAAGGGAGGAAATTTATAGCAGGGAACAATGAAGGAAACGCCTCATTACTGGAGGAGGGACCCCGCCCGAGAACGTCTGGGTGGCACTAGGTGTGGATGCAGGGACGTGAGCAGCTGTTCAGGCCGCAGTGAGCGTCTCCTTCTAGTTGGCCACTCAGAGTCACGTTCTATCTGTCAGAGTTGGGGTAGGTCCAGCCATGGGCCGACTGCTGGCAGGTCCTCCAGTGAGCAGTGGGAGGAGGGTCTGACCATGTTCTGAGGGCAGCAGGAGGCCAGGAGGCTCACCCTCTACCTCTGTGGTGGCTGTGTACCCAAGAGTAACCTTTGCCTCATAACTGTGTCCATAGGAATCTTTCATTTAGAGCCATTTTAGGCTCTTGGTCCTACCCATATTTCAGCTTGCAGACAGTCTGCTGCTGACTGAGACAACTCCTCACCCTGATGTCCAAAGCCCTGCACAGTCCGGCCCTCCTCTTTCTGTTCAGTTCTTAATTTAAGCCCTCTACATTGCCTTCAGTCATAGCTATCCACTCTCCATTTCCCAAACGTGGCCTTCAGCCCACTAAGGCTAGGCCGCTGTCCAAGTTCCCTCTGCCTGGACGGCCTTCTCTTCATCATGGCTGCCGAGTCCCAGACACTCTCTGCGTCTCAGCTAGTGTCCCCCTCCTTCCCTGCAGGTCCTCCCAGTGAATTCAGTGTGTCACTTTCCAAACTTGCCAAATCTTTTGCACACCTGTTATCTAATGTACCGTAATTTGTCCTGCACTGAAGTTCCATATATTTCTGTTTTCCTATCCAATATGGAAGTCCCATTTAAAATTTTTTTTAGAAAGATTCACTTGTACCCTTGTAAGATAAACCATAGAGATAATCCCACTAATCACCCTCCCTCCACCCATCCACCCTCTTCCGCTACCCTCCCCTATCCCTTATTCTTAAACTATAATTCTTAAACTATACCTTTCATATGAAAGCTATAAACTAGTTTCATAATAGGGCTGAGTACATTGGATACTTTTTCTTACATTCTTGAGATACTTTGCTAAGAAGAACATTTTCCAGCTCCATCCATGAAAACATGAAGGAGGTAAAGTCTCTATCTTTCTTTAGGGCTGCATAATATTCCATGGTACAAGTGAATCTTTCTAAAAGTAGAATATAAACATCCTAACACAATAACTATGAAAATGACATGAAGGCTATGTTAACCAGTTTGATGAAAATATTTCAAATTGTATATGAAAACACCACACTGTACTCCATGATTGCATTAATGTACGCAGCTATGATTTAATAATAATAAAAAAGACTAGAACACTTCACACAGGTATATTTGTAACAATGTAGGATTTTTATTTTTATGTGTAAATATTTAAGACATTCTGAAAATTGTACTTTTTGCTAACACTCAATTAAATCGGTACTTCAGATTAAAAAAAAAAATAAAATTTTTTTTATATAATGCTATTATGCTCGGGACAGTGCTCCACACTGAGGAGCTAACTTAGCTGAACTGAACTCTGAAGGGCGTCCAAATGGCGAATGTGGCCAGAGATTGAACGTGAAAGATGGCGTGGGTTTTCAACATGCAGAGTGCCGTCTGTGCTTGTTCAGCGCCTGGCACCGCTGCTCCCCGGGCTCCACCCGGTCCTTGGCTCTAGCCCTCCCTTCTGTCCTGGCTGAGCAGGTTGTGCCGGCAGCTTCCTGGTCACCTGGCCAGCCCGGAAGGTGCCCACACTCCCTCCCGACGACGCCTGCTCCTGGGAAGCCTGCTCCTCCTCCTGTCCGTTAGCGCTATCGGGCTTTTCCCTTCAAAGTAATTCCACTTCTAGTCCCCTAATCAAGAAAGCAGGCCAGTAGAGTGGTTACAAACATGGACTTTGGACTCCGCCTCTAACACCTGCTAGGTATTATCTTGGGAAAGAGGCTTACCATTGCCAAAGTGTCCTTTTAAGAGACAACAGCAGATCAACTCAGCGAATCCTCCTGAGGATCAAATGAGATGCACACAGGTGGTGTGGAGCCTGGAGTGTGGCAGTCAGATGTCCAGACAGCGGCCGTGACTCCTGTCCTCCCTCACTGCTTTCCTCATGGTTTGCGGTGTGTACTATTTGGCGCTCTCACTTGCAGTACACCCCTCAGGACAGTTTTCCTTATCCCCTACAATGTCCTTGATCAGGGATATTCAGCATATATGTATTTCTAAAATGAAAGCAACCCCAGTCTTCTACATACTCTCACCTTGTGTTTTTTCTTCTCTCAAGATTGCTAGTATCTGAGGCCTCCCAGTTATATTTTGCCTCGGAGCTAGTGTTCTCGTGTGGAGCTATTTCCTCAGTCTTACACTCATTTTCACGGAGAAATGCGCATTATTATTATTGTCTTTCCCACTATAAATTAGACATCGAGAACAGCCGTGTTCCCAAAGCGCATCGGAGCAAACCGGCAAATCACACACCTGTAACAAACTGGGTTAGTCGAAACAGAACTCTGTACTTAAATTGTCTTGGCATTTAAAAACCATCATCCACGTGACACGAGTAACTTTCTAGCAGCTCTTTCAAATAAGCCCTAGTACATAAATTTTCTCTTATTATTTTTGAATCTGAGTGACTGCCGGGGCTGGCTGGCCAGCCTGCTGTCCTGTCCCTGAATTATGCTTCTCGTGTACAAGGGAAGCCTCAAGTGAGGCAGCAGGTGATCAATAGAAGGCCTGATCCATGGTCAATAGAGGAAAGCAAGTCTGATGAACAAAATACAGGGCTGGGAGCCCAGCCAGATCTTACTTCCAATCTTCTCCTGGCCTTGTAAACAGGAGCCTAACTGGGTGATTCTGCTCTTGGTGTCTGATCCTGTAACTACATCCTTCTTGCCTCTTACTCACAGGGGCAAGTGGCTGAGGAGGGGAGAACAGAACGCCCAAGTGCAGCAGGAAGTCTCCGAGGGCAGAGGCTGTGCTGTTCCTCGTTTGTCCCTCTCCCAGAGTGCAGGGGTGCACATGCATGAGTCGTGTGTGTCCTGCACACGTGTCCAGGTGTGTGCATGTGTGTGCTGCACACGTGTCTGAGTGCGTGCATATGTGTGCTGCACATGTGTCCGGGTGCGTGCGTGTGTGTGTTGCACATGTGAGTGCACACTTCTGTATGATGCACATATGTGCGAGTGCGTGCATGTGCGTACCTGTGTGCGTTTCTCTCCCTTGGCCCCTCTGTTACTGACCCTGTTTCTGAACTTTAATACCCAGACTGACATTGGTTCCTTTGGTGCCTGTTTGTTGAGTCCCCTTATCTGTGGGGACTGTGCTGGTGACCGGGGATTCAGTCATGGACAAAACCCACGAAGCAGCTTGCCCTCTATTTTCAGTGATCCCTTAGACAAGAATATTTGGGTTTATTTTATTTTATCCTTTGATTTTTTTTTACCATGAATATTTTCAGGCATGCAAATAAAAAGGGGAAAACAAGCCTCAATTCACCTACTGTTGACCAGGAATTATCAGGTCCTGTCTTGTTTTATCCCTACCTTTATCCACTGCATGCCCTTCCCTCTCCACACACACATGCTCTGGATTATTATGAGGCAAACTCCGGGCACCTGTCACCCAGCAGAACAGTTTCGATTTCCTCAGGGGGAGAATGAAGAGAGGACGTCCGTCTTCTCAGTGCTCCTCGCTGGTGCCTGGGCAGTGCTCCCACCTGTCCTTCAGACGTTAGATTCCACACCTGCAGAGGGCTGCTGAGAGGACCACA
>CAUYQV010089189.1:0-51189 GCA_963574575.1 Galagoides demidoff
GAATCAGAACGTTTTAAAACTATAACTGAGAAAATGACATGAAGGCTGTGTTGATCAGTTTGATGGAAGTATTTCAGATTGCATGTGAAAACCCCACACTGTACCCCAGAAGTGCATTAATGTACATAGTTACCATTCAATAAAAATAAAAAATAAAAAATAAAAAAAGTTGGTTTTTCAAAAAGACAAATATAATTGATGAATCACTAGCTAGCCTAAATAAGAAAAGAAGAGATAAGATCCAAATAAAGAAAATCAGAAACAAAAAAAGGAGATACAACTGAAACCTCAGCAATACAAAGAACCATTAGAGTCTATTATAAACAACTAATGTGAACAAACTAGAAAAACCGAGGGGAACTTGGTAAATTCCTGGAAATATACATCCTATGAAGATTTAATCAGGAATAAATAGGAAACCTGGACAGGCTAATTATAGGTAATGAGATCAAATTAATAATACAAACTCTCTCAACAAAGAACAGTCCAGGGCCAGATGATTTTTACAGCCAAATTCTACCAAATGTATAAAGAAGAGTTAATACCAATTCTTCTGAAACTACTCTTTAAAAAGTGAAGAGAAAACAACTCTCTCTGAATTATTCTATGAGGCCAGCATTATCCTAATACCAAAACAAGATAAGGACACAGAAAAAAAAAAAAAAAAAAAGAACAGGCTAATATCCTGATGAAATAGTAAGTTCAACATAAATAGTATGTCAAAAAGCAGTGAAATGTTTTGATAAATTAAAAACACAACACTTAACTAAGGGATATGACACATAACCTTTCCCTTGAATTGATAAAACTAAATATTGTAACATTTTAGTTCTTTAACTTGATAGGCTTTTCATACAACTTAAGATGCCAAATTTTCTTGAAACTTGAAAAAATGATCCTAAAGTCTATTAAGAATTTTTCCAAATAATTAAAAATTTTAAAACAAATATCATAATAAGAACTAAAGCAGACAAATGGAATAAAATAGAAAATCTTACAATGGTGTAGATTTAGTTTTTAATAATAGCGATATATGACATTATTGCATTTAAAAGAGAAGGAGATTCAATTTTATTCTAAGTGAGAAGAAAGCCGGAGGGAGACTTTAAACAGGGGACTAATACAATTTATACTTCAGAATGATCATTCAGCTGTTGTATGGAGAATGGTTACCAGGTGGTGGTCAGGGTGGACACAAGAAAAACAGAGCAATCATTTCAGTACTTGAGCTGAGGACCAGAATGGAAGTGATTAGAAAGATGGAGATGATCAGAGTGGAGCTGCATTTTGAAGATAGACTCCAGAGAATTTACTTCCAAATTCTGGATTCCAGAATGGACAGGAGTGTCCATTCACTGGGATAAGATGCCAGAGGTTGGAACAGGGTGTGATTCCTTATTTATTACTGTTTTATTTGTGGAGAAAAAGAAATTTAGTGACAAAAAAGAATCTGGACAATGAGGGTGGACTCAGACAAATGGGTGTGGTTGGTAAAGAAGCAGGACTTGTATGGATGCGATGCTGGGGAAAAGGTGGTGTGGAGTGAGAAATCAGGAAGAACATCCAGTGTCTACCTCTGAAGATAATGCCAACACGGGTGTTGGTGGCTTGAATATGTGAATTTTTAAGCCCCTGTGTTATATCTACATAGAAAAATCTGGATGCTTTTCACATGAAAAGACCTGAAGTTCATGGGAGATGATGGAAAGGAGAAATATACAGAGATTTCAGCATAAATGGGGGTTGGGGGAGATAGCCTGAGAGTTTATACTCTGAAATTGGAAGAAGGGGTGAAACATTGGGGATAAGGAAGATTCCTGATGGGGCTTGGGCTTCCTAGCCATGGAGAGGTAATGTAAGGCCACTTCCAGCCTTAAGAAGAAGGAGAGAGAGAGGAAAAGATGAGGGGTGACTGGGAAAATTATACTTTACTATTTTACCTAAATCTGGCCTTCATATAGGGATGACATAAGATTTTATTTCTTGAGTGCTTTTTAAATTGTTCTTTGTGGTATAGACCTACTGATCTAGAATCTTCTGGAGCAGGGCAGAGAATTGGTGATTGATTTCTCCAATGGATGCTAAAAACTTGTGAAGGATGCTTGCTGAGGTTTCAGACGCCCATGAAGTCTCAGACCCATACATGAATGGCTGAAGCTGTTCCTACTTAACACACACAGGTGGCTCTGGGCCATTGGCTCACACTTTTAGATCAAGCCACAGAAGTCTGAGTCTTACTCCAGTCAGTTCTGAACTCATCTAATCATAAGAATCATCTGGGATCCTTGCTAGAAATACAAATTCCAAGCCAATTTCCTAGAAAGTCAGATTTGGTGATGCCTAGGTCTGAGTGTTTAACAAGTCATCCCCAGGTGATTCTCATGATCCCAAAAGGCCTAGAAACATTGCTTTAGTTGAAGTTTTTTTTTTGTCACATATGTGAAAATTTAGGAGCAGATCAGAAGCAAAGGGCAAACAAACCCCCAGCTGAAGAAGCAAAGTAATTCCCAAAGTCTTCCAGATGTTTCCCTGTTTGTGAAACAAATTCTAGTTTCATAAGTTGTCTCACTTTCATCCATACCGCTGGCTGAATTAAGAATTCAGATAATAAAGTTCTGGGTAAAGACAATGCTGAGATTTATCACTTAGATTATCAAACAAATAAACAATGCAAGAAGATGCTAGAGAGGCAGGGGAAGTAAGGAAAGTGAGAAATTCTAACATCATTTCATTGAAGAATAATTAGAAGAGTTTTCTGAGCTGACTATAATGTTAAAGCATCTCTGCTCTATAGAGCTCCTTCTTCTTTTCTGTTTCCCAAATAATTTCTCAGCATTCTTACATATTTATAGATCTTTTCACTAATTAATAATTAATTGCCTAAAACAATTAGACAATGGCATATACTGAGCTTTCTCCAATCCATATTATTTGACTTCAACATTCCTCCTCCCCCATGACATATGCATTAAAATATCCATCTCCCAATACTCAAAGAGCTAACTCTTATCCATCAACTCATGAATGGATAAGTAAACTGTGGTATATGTATACCGTGGAATACTATTCAGCCATAAAGAAAGATGGAGACTAAAGCTTGTATTTACCTGGAAGGATTTGGAGAATATCTTCCTAAGTATCACAAAAATGAAACCAAAGCATCCAATGTACTCAATATTAATATGAAACTAGGAGACTAACATCTACATGCCCTCATGACAGAAAAACATATTTAAATTCAAGAAGTGGGGAGGAGAGACAGAGGAAGCTCTGATCTACAATGTAGGGGTATGTAGCATACCTCCTGGGCTCAATTGCAATTTGGACTTTACCTGACAAACAACAACAATGTAACCTAATTGAATGCCCTTTTACTGCATTCCAAATTGTTTATAAAATCAGCACATTGTACCCCATAAATGCATGAATGTACACATAATCTATGTGTTTATGACTTACTAATAAAAAAAATGAAATTTAAACAAAAACAAAACTTTGCAGTCTCAAAAAAAAAAAAAATCCATCTCCTATGAATACACTCAGTCCCTGATTCAGATAGCAAATGTTCACCTGGTGAGTTTGAACAGCAAGGGAGACTGAATTTATTTGGTTCTGAATCAATTTGTTTCTGAAATTTCAGAGAGAAAACAGCAAATCTTTGACTAGCAAGGAATTTATCCAAATTTTTTATCTTTAATCTTTACCATGGAGTTAGAAAGCTGAGCTACTGAGTTTGAATGGTAAAAATTTGGAGAGCAAAAGTTAGACAACAAGAGATTACCACCACTGTATCATAAGTGAACACTATTAGTCAAATTTGATAGTAGTCAAATATTTGGGAAAAACCCCCAAATACTGTTATTTCTAAAATATTCTTATTTTTCTGGTTGTCCTTTATAAACCAGGTATTGGATTGCTTTAAACATAGATGGACATGGAAGAAAAAAATTCATATATTTTGCAAAATGTGGCACCAAACACCCTCCCTGTGGCACTTATGCCAACCATGACGTGGGGACCCTGTAACCTTGAATTTCAACTATATTTGAAGACTGCATGAAGGAATTTTCTACTCAACCTAATCTTAGGCTTGGAATGTCTATGATGTTTCTCTTTTACTTTATCAAATATCCTTGTCAATAATACTCCTTCTCATTTTAATGAAAAATATTATTTATGCATGCCCAGCTCTGATGTATTATATCTATTTATTTAGACCATCTAATGCATGCCCACATAAGAGAAAAACTCATTTCAGTTCAAGCTGCGGGAAAGAGTAATAAGGGAAGGGAATGGGGGGGTGCTCCCACTGAATGGGCATGGGGTGGGGTGTTTGGCACACCTTTTGAGTTCAGGACACAACCACAAGCGGGACTCTACATAACAAAGTCAAATATTTTGACCCGGTATAATGTTTGTACCCTGGCATTAAACTGAAATTAGAAATAATAATCCTTAAAAAGTAAATGTAAAGAATAATGTGTAGTTTTAAACTCTTCTTATTCCTTATTTATAGCTATCTGACATCTCAGAATTACCCGTCAGTCTGGTCTCTAAGCCTCCTACAACCTTTCTGGGCATTTTATTGGTAGTGCATTTAGCAAAATACAACACATAACCGTATCTGAAATGCACCTGATGGTGCACCCACACTACTAAGACTAGCTAGCTGTTCCTGTGGAGTACAGAGATTGAGAACCTAAGGCAAGTGGGACACAGAAATGACAAACTTTGCTCAAAGAACAGTTCTGTGGCCCAGGGCATTGCAGGAGGAGTGGGTGGAAGAGCACAGGACCAAGTAACCAGGATGTGAAGAGGAATTTGGGGTTGGGTGTGGAGTAGAGGGCAGGGGAGTACTCAAACAGTAACATGTGGCTGTCGAAGGGCTGTTGAAGTTTACCTATTTGTCGTTTTTTCTTGGTATCAAATCAATCTCTTTATTAATAATAACTCCAAAAGTTGAGGAGTTATTATTCTTTAAGTCTCAAAGCTTAGAGACTTAACCAAAAGATGGTTTGTAAGTAAGCATGAGATTTGGAAATTAGTTTGGGGTTCTACATTTTGATAACAGTCAAGATACTCAGTTTTCTTCAGCCTCAGTTCTATTGGGGATAGAAATTCCTTTGACATAGGATCACTGGGATGATTAAATATGGTAATAGTTATAAAACATTTAGCAAGGGCCTAGCCCATGGAAAGCACTAGATAAATGGGGCCTGTTCATGTTCCCATAAGTTGTTACTTTTAAGAGACTCCAATTTCTAACTAGTCAAGTACAGTCTGTTCTGCAATGTGCTGTTGCTGTAAAGGGAAGAAGCTCAGGAATAATAAGTGGAGAAATGTTATCAGTGCCACAGGAAAACCAGATTAGCTCATGGACAAATTTTCCTGGACAAAGGGAGACAGAAAAGTAAAAGTAGTATTGTAACTTTCACTAAAAAGAATCTCTTGACTTGACTGCTTCATCTTAGAAAGAGCCTTTTGGTCTATGTTTTAAGAAATTAGATTGTTTCTATGTTTTGGCGATTGTAAATTGAGCTATGATAAACAATCTAATGCCAATGTCTTTATGATAAAATGATTTTTTTTTCTGGGTAGATGCCTATAGTAGGATTGTGGGATCAAATGGGAGGTCTAATTTGAGTTCCTGAAAAATTCAAATCAATTCAAAGTAAGGTGTGGGGGAACAAGAGGGTGGGAGCGGGGAAGGGGGAAGGAAATGGGTGTGCTCCCACTTAAAGGTCACAATGTTAAGGGCACATCTCTTGGGAGTGGGACATGAGTATAAGAGGGATTCTACCTAACAAATGCAAACATTGTAACCTAATTCTTTGTACCCTCAAATCAACCTGAAACAATAAAAACTATAACTTAAGAAAATTAGAAAAAAATAAATTAGAAACAGGTTCCTGTGTCCAGGTTTCCCTCCCCTCTATCACACACCCAGCTCTGCATGGCTCTGGACCAAGGGTAGGTTGCCTCCTGTGGCCACCTTAATAGCTGCCACTTCCACCCTGCCCGGTCTCTGCTCTCCCAGCTCTGAGCCAATCCAAGGGTTGCTAGTGGTTTTATTCATTTTTTATTCATTTTTAATGTCTGATGGCAGGAAAGTGCATGACATCTTCCCCAGGTTGAAATCATTGCTTTTGTTGTGCTCGCAATACAAAACCATGTAAACACTGAGGATTTTGCCTCTTCCACTTCTTTGCTTCCCCCTCCCCCCACAAAACTCAGTTATATTTGATGCACAATTTTACAAAATGTGGAGTTTGGGGGGAATGCACATATTGCTTTATTTCAAAAACACCTCAAGTGCCATTAAAGACCCATGGAGGAACTACTCGTCACACTCTCATATAAAATAATTCCAGAGTGAAACTACTGGCTCCAGTTGAAGACCTTACCTCGGTTAACATCAGTGCCTATGGGGCAAGGTCAGGAGGAGCGGAAGGAGATTATAGAGAAACAAGAGCTAAAAATGAGAAGAAATGATGGGAAGTACAGCACAGATTGTCCTTCTAAAATGCAGCCATAAATCCTGAACACATTTTATTTGATTTTGCAATAACATACCCACAGACATTCTTTCTAGTTAACTTTTTGATTTGAGGGTTTGTGGGTCATTCACAAAGTACAGTGTGCATGTGTGTTTCCATTACAAACTTGGCTCAATCCTAAAGATGAAGTAGGATTAGAGTCAATAGTCCCTCAAGTCGTCTGAGAGACAGGAACCAGAGTCCCGTGATGTAGTGGTTGGAACTGTCCTGATAAGGTCATTGTCTTCAAGAGTACAAAACTTTCAATGAAAATAAAATTTAAGACTTATCTGACTTCATATGTTAAATTTGTTTGCCTATTGCCAGCAATTGATCCAGAAAAAATGTTTATAAGTGCTGAGGTTATTTATATTTAAAAAGCATCAGTTTTCTATTTAGTTTTCACCAGATGCAACAATACTTTTTACCAGAAGTGAAACAGAGAGAAAAAAATTGAGAAACAGAGAGACAGAAAGAACCAGTGGGGGGGGGGGAGGTAAAATAGAAAGATCATTGGAAAAATAACTTTTAATTTGTAAGCCTTATTCACGTCCTTCTAAATCACATCCCAAAGGCTACCTGGGTCCAAGATTAAATCATAAAACTTCTTAGAAGAGAAACTAAAAACATCTCCTTGGCAGCCACTTTTTGCTTCACAGGCTTTCAAAAGATAACACATTCCCACTTGGGAGCACTTGAAATTGTAATTCAACCAAAGAGTTTAACATGGATGGTGTGTGGTGGCCACTGCAGTGGAAAATAAACAGGCTATCCGACTATAGAGCAGGCGTGGGGAGCAAAAACACCTACAATTTTCACAGATCAGCTTACAATTCTGTTTAAAAAATAATTTAAGAAGTTCAGCTTGAAATTATGCTCATAAAATGGAATAAATGTCTGATACATGCAACGACATGCCTGGATCTCAAATGCATTATGCTAGGGGCAAAACCCTGCTCAGAAGATTACCCACTGCAAGTGCGAGGTCCCACGGAGAGGACGGTTTGGAGCAGGAAAAACAGATCAGCAGTGACCAAGGCCTGGGGGTTGGGGAGGGAGTGGGAACAAAGGAGCATGAGGGGGCCTGTACACTAACCCAAACTCCCAGAACCATGCCCTGGAAGGGTGAATCATACTCCATATGCCTGTATATTATACTGCCATAAGCCTGACTTTTAGAAAGCTTAATAGCAAACAACGACAAAATGTATGCTGGCTGCAAGAACCTGGTGGGAGTGGCCATCTCCTAGACAGTGAACCTGGGGACTTGGCACAGGGGTGGGAGGAAGGAGAGAAGTTCCCACATTGTGGTACTTCTTGGATTTTTGAGCTGTACATATATTCTTCTCACTCAAAAACACTAAAATAACAAAAGAATTGTGGGGGTGTCTACATTATACCCGCTGATGCTAGATGCAAGCTTTTCCACATTTTAGTATCTCTAAACTCTGTAGTCCATCTGAGCACCAGTGACAGCCTTTTAATTTCTTAGTGGCACACATAGCACTGATGTGTTTTATAACAAATGGCGTCCTAGGGCTTAAACAATAGAGGAGCTCCCAGGATTTCCTGGTGCTTCTCTGTGAGAGAGTGAGTTGTTAAACCTGTACAGAGTCAGCTGGCAAGAGCACCCGAAACAATTCAAGATATCTCTCAAGCAAAGATTAATGTAAACGATCTAACAAACAGCAATAAGAATAAAGTGAAGGATTTTATAAGGGTACATGTGAAACTTACTAAACATAGAATATAAATGTCTTGACACAATAACTAAGAAAATGCTGTGAAGGCTATGTTAACCAGTTTGATGAAAATATTTCAAATTGTATATAAAACCAGCACATTGTACCCCATGATTGCAATAATGTATGCAGCTATGATTTAATAAAATAAATAAAAGAATAAAGTGAAGAGATGTTATTGTCTTTAATCTGGGGGGGGGAAACTTGTGTCTAACAAAATGAGAGAGTCACGTGCTTCTGCCTCGTGCACCCCACATGGTGGAAATCAGGTTTTTCTTGTCCTCTGGAAAACAACATTGAGCCACACACAATCTGTCGTGGGCTAGAAAGGTAGGAGAGCAGAGTGGGGAAGAGTCTGGGAAGTCAGTGGCACAACCCACTGCAAACTTAATACTAACTCACCAAAGGGAAAGGATTGTCCTCAAGGCAACTCTTCAAGGAGCCTGAAACTGTAATGCATCAAAGTCAGAATCAAAGACATTCCTGAGTTTTATGTGTAGCTCCAGCTCCAGAAAAGTTTCAGGATAAGTCAACATCCATTGGTACTTTGCCTGAAAAGAGAGGCTGGAAGAAGCCTTAGCAAATACAATAAATGAAATGAAATCAGAAAACTTCTGGATTCATATGGATGTTTGTGTTATTTTACATCTTGATTTAACACCAAGCCTTTCATCATATGTAATATAACTAGAAAATTTGATGTATATGTGCTCCGATTTTTTTCTCCACTTGATGGCTTGTTGAAACATTTCTGGCTTTGCCTATCCCATTTGTGTCCCTCTCTGGCACTCTGCCATTCCCAAATGGATTTGGTGGAGCTTTTGAGATACTGTAATGAGAGGAATGCAGTGAAAGGCATTAGGGTAGGGGGAGGCAAAAGCTTAATTAAGGGCCAGATGTGAATTCAATTGTGTCAGAGCAAGGACAGGACACCTCCTGGGATCTTACGGGAGACAAAGAGGATGCCATTATAGGGGACTTTGTACATCCTATTTAATAAAAATTTAAAAATTTGGTGCTGGGCATGATGGCTCACACCTGTAATCCTAGGACTCTGGGAAACTGAGGTGGGTGGATTGCCTGAGCTCAGGCGTTCAAGACCAGCATGAGCCAGAGAGAGACCCCATCTCTAAAAATAGCCAGGCATTGTGGTGGGCACCTGTAGTCCCAGCTAGTTGGGAGACTGAGCCAAGAGGATCACTTGAGCTCAAGAATTTAAGGTTACTGTGACATCATGCCATTCTACCAAAGGTAAAAGGGTGAGATTGTCTCAAAAACAATTTTTTTTTTAATTTCAGTAGTTATAAGATTACTGTGAGGTTAATGGGATGCATTTCTCTGTGCCCTGCTCTGAGGGTACACCCCATAGATTGAGTTTTGAAGTGAGGCTATCTCAGGAGTAAAACTGTTCCTAGACCTAAGTCAAGAATGCCTTTTCCCTGAGGGCAGGCAGACTCTTGGAACAATGATAGGGGTCAATCTAACCCAACCTTTGATGGCTACTAGAAGAATCCTGAAGAGCTCAAGAGAAGTCGTGCAAACAAATAATAGCTGTTGCAATTAATGTCAGAATGTAGGAGGTGAAGTTTTGCAGTTCTAGCTGAGTTTCATATGATCATGATATTTAAAATCCCTTTTGAACTGGATAGCTCAAAATTATTTTCACCCAATATCTTCTGACACCTAGATTTTAAAATATTAAGGTCTTTTGAGGTAGAGAGAAAGTGGGTGCTGGAAATACGCAGAATAATTGAAAGTTATTTTCCTGTTCTGTTAGGTTATGTGCTGTGACAGACTTTGGGATCACTGGTCCTAGTACTCTCTACTAATAGTAAATGATATTCTGGGGGCTAAAGAGCCAGGATGAATATGGCTAGAACATGCCAAAGAATTACCACAAGGAAAGGAAGGCTCAGAAGCAGACAGATACAGCCATCAATGTGAGAGTTTACTGAGTGTAGACTTAAAACTGTGGGTTTAAATTTGTAAAAGACTAGTCAGAAAAAGTGATGCCCCACAGATTTCTGATTGCCTGGGGATGAATTAATCATCATGTAAATGAATTTGGTAGGGCACCTCTAACTAAAGTGGTCCCACCACTGCCTGATGAACACGTGCCCTCAACTATGGTCATTCAGCTGCTGAATACTGGACAGCAGCTGTATTTCATGTCTTACCCATAATGTAGGGGCATCTGGGCCCACCATGTCATCTGTCCCACTTGTCTCTAGCAAATAGGAAATCTATGAGTAGGAGAGTAGGAGAAATCTATGAGAATCCAAGGCCTTCATCCTGACTTGGGGAGATCAGAGAAGTCTCACTGAGAGGTGACTTTTGAGCTGAAGCTTGAAGAATAAGGTTCTGAGGGGTGGAAAACATGGAGAAAGGGATCACAGATATGGGAAATGGCATGCCCTAAAATACAAATGTGTCATTGTGTATATTAAATTTAGAGCATATTGAGATATTGTGTGTATGTATTGCAATTTTTTTTAAGAACACAAAAATGGTGGAGCCATATAGAAAGTAGTTGGGAAGACCACAGAAGACTTTAAATACCACCCAAAGGCTGAATTATTTTCCTTGCTTCTCTAACATTTCTCACCTGGTAGCAAAGTAAATAGTCAAAATTTTGCTGATGTTGCAGGAGATAGAACAACTCCTGACTACTAGTTCAAAGCTGATTTAATTGGTAATCTAAGGCCGAGCAGTGAAAAGTTGTTTGGGTCTATGATTGTAATGGCCAAGACTCAGACACACGAGATAAAAAGAATAAGTCAACGTCAGTTTTTTATGTAGGCCAATTTCTAACTGTGACCACAATTCTCAATTCCCCTATATCTCTCTCTGGAGTTAACCGAAATTAACAGTGACTCACCAATGATCAAAGGGATTCACAGGCTTTTAAAAGCTGAGCCATTAATTAAGGCTTCTCTGTATCAGCTTCAAATTGATTTTTTAAATCATGGTTGACTCCTTGGCATTCAAATATGAGGCCAAGAGGCTCATTGTTTTTCTTAAAAGAGACATCCCTAAATCATAACTGGTTTAACTCCAACATAATTTTGGCAAATAAAAGAGAGTAAGAATTAAAGGAGAAATTCTGGTTATTAGTGGATCTGAAAATGAAACAGTTACAGTTTGAATTTATTGGGGATGAATCCACATTTGCTTATTTGGATCTTACATTCTAACAAAGGCAACAAGTTCCTGAGAACCAGTTTCATTCTGATGCTGCTTGTAATTGTGTGGGAATGTCCGACGTTTGGATGAGATGATGAGATGTTGTCTACTGAAGTGTTGTGTATATTATTTGACACAAAATAGCAACTCAGTAAAGATTTATATTATCAAAATTTGAAAATCAAACAATGCTTTTAAGAGATCATTTCATTTGAGCCTCACCATAAACCTGTAAATGGAATCATCTCCATTTCACCAATGATGAAATCTTACCTTAGTTTTGAGTATCACCAATTATCACAGGATGGCATCCCAGAAAAGAAGACTAACTTGTCAAAATGTACCGACTGCTAATTTACTTACTTATTTGGACATATAAGCCCCTAAAATATATTTCCTAAAAGATCTATTTACTGTCTGTCTATCCCATTGACTTGAGTGTTCACGAGTGCCTGTCTTATTTCCCAAACCTAGGACAGAGTCTGGAACACAGAAGGTCCTCAGTATCTATTGAATCAGTGAATCACAAAATATCCTTTTATATCACTTTGTTCCCTCCCCTGCTACTCTAGTTTGTCCTATTATTCAGAAAGTTAGCATTCATTAAATGGACGATTATTCCTAGATACTCATTAACAGGTTTTATCTCAAAAGGAAAGCAGTAGGACCAAAGGCTTAGATAGTTTTGTTTGTTTTCTACACAGCAGAAATGAACAAACAGGTGTATACATTCTAGAGCCACTGAGAACTGAGCCGACATGGGGACCTCGTTACTGTAGTAACACTGAGCTCACGCTTAGGGCTGCTGCCAGGTTTGTGGAAAAGAAGATCTATGAGATTACTGTCTTAAGATTTCTGGGATGGCTTTTCACCTGCTCCTTTAATCTTCCCTTTACCTGATCCATCTTAAAGAAGGAAAACTAAGCAAAGTGTAAACTTTCTGTGGTTGATTCCGGGAAAGATCTCATTTAGAAGCTATAGAGAGAGACTCCATCACAGGCTTCCGTTTAAGTAAGCATTAAGCCTAGAGTACTTCATTTTTTATTAGAAATTGTCTTGAGTCCTTTTTTTTAAGATTAAATCATAGCTGTGTACATTAATACTATCATGGGGTACAGTGTGCTGTTTCTATATACAATTTGAAATACTTTCATCTAACTGGTTAACATAGCCTTCATGTCATTTTCATAGTTATCGTGTTTAGACTTTTATATTTGACATTTAGAAAATATAAGCCCTACCCTGATAATAATACCTAGTGAAACACCATGCATTTTGGCGCAGAGCAGTAAGGAAGGCCAGAATACCTTTTATCTGCCACAGCTCCTTTCTCCCAGCCATTCGCACTTGCCTCGGCAATAACTACAGTTGCAGGCATCCTATTGTGCGTGTGCTAACAGCTAGAGGAAAGGAGTTCATGCATCACTAGCACCAGCCCCATGGGCTCCCCCATCCGGTTCCAGAAGAAGATGACTTAACTGTATTTTAATAAATGTAGATTGATGTATTATACTTAATAAAAATAAGACATCCCTTGAAAATAAGCCCTAGTATGTCTTCTTGAGAAAAAATAAATATAAGACAGTGTCTTATTTTCAGGGAAACACAGCAACCATGCCCCAGAGGAGGGACTGCATTCAACTTTTAAAGGATATTTTTCCAACTATCAAATCCTAGCTAAAATATAATTTTCCAGACAATATATACCCTTCAACAAAGGGCCCATATGACAGACTTCCCCTTTGCCAGAGTCTCTGGTGCCTTTTTGCTGCTTCTGTATTCCTTTCTGTCTAATAAAATCCTATCTTAACACTGATCTTTGGTCCATGGGTTCATTCTTCCAATCCCCGAGACCAAGGACCTACTGAAAAAGAAACTCTGAAAATAGATATTTAGCACCAAATATCCATTGCTTCAATAACTTTAGCTTAAGAGTGTGTTTTCATGTCTAGTGAAGGAAGTTATTAATCTTCTCTAGATAATTAAAATGAATAGTATCTAAGGAAGTCCTTAAATATTTTTTTCTAGATAATTGAAATGAATTCTTACCTCGATACATAAGTTGGTAAACTATGAAATATGTTCAGTGTTTAATTACTATTAACAGAGACCTACACAAGTAAATTATTTTTGTAATTATTTCAGATAAATGTAAGGGAACTAATAATTAGGTGATATTGTTTGCATTTGTTACCTAAAGTCCAAGTTGTTGATTAACTCTTCACTGAGGAGGTGTGCCATACACCCTTACATTATGCCAGTTAGGTAAGAGCTTTTCCAACCCTCTCCCCTACTTGAATTTTTTAATGTTTCAACCTCAGATATTGTCAGGTTCAGGTAATTGTCTCCGTTCTTGGGGGTTCTTGGGGTGCTCTTGGCAAAAAAATGACCAGATGCACCAAAAGTAAGGTAAGCATAAAACCAAGTTTATTGAAGAAGAAAAAGAATTACAGAGCAAAACAAGATACATTTGCCACAAAGGACAAACAGACCCCCTGTTACAACAAATATGACCCTGCTTTTGATCTGGGGTCCTTTTTTAAACAGTCTGGATTGGGCCCATCTCATGGCTCAGACATATACTATGGCACCATTTTGCCTCAAAGTTAATGACACAATAATTAGCCTTAGGTTATGTTAGGTGCTAGGTCACTCTCCAAATCCTATTGTGCCTTGGCTGCTTGGCCTTCTGGCTAAGGATTCCCAGCATTGTTATGCAGGTTAACAATGGTTCCTCCTCCTTTCAGGTGTGACAGTTGCTCAGGGAAGGATTAAGTTGGTGTAGCACCAAGATGGTTCACCCTTGTCCTTTTTCCCAGGTGGGGCAATTGCTTAAGGTAGCACCAAAGCAAAGCACCCATTTTAGTCCCTAGGAGAATCTCATAGATCCCTTGCTATCTACCTAACACTATTATGTTTACTCTTGATTTTATAGGTATTTTTCCTTTTAAAAATAGTATTTTTTGTTTGCTAATATTTTTCTTCTCATAAATGAACACTGAAATTTTATGAATGCCTTTTATCTGTCTGGAGAGAGATCTGATTGATTTTTCTTACAAGTATGCTAATATGGTGATTTATATTAATTGATTTTCCAAAGTTACTACACCCTCTCTCCATTACCAGTGTTCTAGTTTTTCATTATAATGTTCTTGTCTTTATTTCCAACAGTAGCATAATTGTATCAACTCTTCTTTGCCAGCTTACAATTTAAATATCCCATTTTCTTTTTGGTAACTAAGCAATGCCATGGCCCAGGTTATACTACAGTCAGGTGCAACTTGCTCTGATCAACATGTTTCTACTTTTTACCTCATGAGTTAATAAACTTTTTAATTAACTCTCTACATACAGGTTTATGCAAATATAGAAATTTTATTTTCTACAAATAGAAATAAAAATATAAATATGATAAACAAAATTTTTCATCACATTAAAAGTTTAGAGAAAATAGTTCTGTATTCAAAATGACTTCTAGGTTAAATGCTTCAAGGGGAAGGAATTGTGTTATGGGTACCTGTGAAACAAATTAATTAGAATCAAGGAATATACTGAAGTAGCATTGTGGATAATTCTATTTCTTTTCAATTGTTAAATTAAATGCATTGGAACAAAAGAAAATGATGACCTTCATAGATACTGCTAAAATGAAGTAAAATTGCTTTGCTTCCTTTTTTAACACCGAAGGTTGATTTTTATCTGTGCTTTGTTTCTCTCCTTTTTCTATTAAGTCTTTTGTACATAGATCATAAATATATTTATGCCATTATAGAATTGCACATTAATTTTATCGACATACGTCTATTCAATTCAATTAATTTTAGTATTCAGAGGCATTTTAGTTAAATATACCATTTGTCACAGATTTTGCTGACATACAGTCCAATTCCATTAGTTATTATTTTTCTACCAGCATAATTCAGATGCAAAGAACTCTCTTAATCTCAAATCAGTTTTTTTGTGTGCTTGCTATGAACACATTTATAGGCATTTTACTTATATTATTCCATTTAATCTGAACAAAAGTCCTTTAATATAGATAATATTTCTATCATTTTCCATATGAATAAAATTGAAACTCATGAAAGTTATGTAGCTCCTCCATGGCCACAAATCTAGCTTGTAAGTGCCAGAATGAGATTAAACCTAAATCAATCAGTTGCTAAATTCTTGATGGAAATAAAATAAGAGCCAAAAAACAGATAACAGCTTTAATATTCATTCAATGATTCATCAAATATTTATTGAGCACTCAACTCCAGGGTATCATGGTATGTGCAATGGTTATATAAGTGAAACCAGGATTACACAGAGATTCATAGGTCAGACTCTATAAATAATAGTGAGTTAAGAAATTACTTTTTTATCAATGTTTCTTCTAAGATAAGATTTATACTGGGTGTTTACATACACTGTTTTACTGGAATGTCACAAAACCATTTGAGGTATCTATTACATTTCTATGTTATAACCAAGGAAACTGTAACATAAAATGTTTAAAAATTTAGTTTTAGGCTACATAGTACTTATAGGTTGAGTTGAGCTAATACGATAAATTTGAAATCTGAAAGCTCCAAAATCCAAAATTTCTTGTGCATTGACATAACTCCAAAAGTGGAAATATACACACCTGACCCCATGTTATGAGTCACAGTCAAAACACAGATGAAGCTTAGTTTCATGTACAAAATTATTTAAAATATAGTATAAAATTACTTTCTATTTGTGTATATAAGGTGTATATGAAACAAACATGATTTTTGTGTTTAGACTTGTGTCCCATCTGCAAGACATCTCATTTTTTATATATATTATATAATTATATAAATATATTTGACCATATGTATACATATATGTTTGATAAATATATATATGAATAGTCCAAATCTAAAAAAAAAAATTCTAACTGTTGGTCGTGAGGACTTCAAATACAGGTTACTCCAGTTGTACATGGGAAATGATTCTAAATCATTTCTCCAGCCAATTATTCTAAATAATTCAGATTTTTAAATGTGTATTTAATGTAATGAATACTTCCTGCTGATGATATCACAGAATAACATATCTTGAAAGTATTTTAATGTTAATTTAAGTTCCACTCTTTAAAGCAGAGCCAGGACTCAAGGCTTGTAATGCTTAGGTCAATAGAAGGTTTCTGGGACACTATTCTTTCTCTGTACCAGGCCCTTAGTAGACTTGATCTATTACCATACAAAACTGTTGAATGAGATGCTCTCTAGCAACTTAGTATCTTGTTTTTTTCATGAAAGAAATATATAGACATGTCATTGTAGAGCAAAATTTAATCACTCAGATGTGGTCAGAGTAGTCTTTTCACATTGTCTGTATAACCACTGTCACTTGCTTTTTTTTTTTTCTATTCTCCCTTTCTTTTTTTATTTGACAGAACTGAATAGTAGAATATTTTTCCTTAGAACCTTACTGGTCCTCACTTGGTTGTACACTTCCAAGAAAAAGTTTACAGAAGAAGTCTAATGTTACTATATTACACTTAAAGTCTATAAAGAGATAAGTGATGCTGATATCTTATTATATATTTATTTCAATGTGTATTCTTAATTATTATTTTAATATGTAATACAAAATAATAATCTGCAAATTTTGGTGAATCTTACCCTTGCAATCTTTTGAGCCACCCCACCTCCACTCCCCAAAACCACTGACTTAACAACATCCATTAACTTTCTTAATTTAGGATAATAAAGGTTATTTTGTCAATAAACATCAGAGAAAGGATTTTGATATAATACTTGGATTTTATCATTTAGTCTCCATCTATCCATATAGTTTTGTTTTACTAGAAATGAGGAAGAGAGAATGGAAAAGAGTACCTGGGGTTTTAGTAGATATCACAAATGAAAGTAATAAAATATTTTTATTCTCATGTATTACTTTTACTTTTTCAGAAAAATTAACTAAAAAGGTAGCCAACTTTGAGTATTATGTGGAATGGGGGGAGTTTATAAAGATTTAAATTTAAGAAAATAACAAGAAATTAATATTTCACTTGTGTCTTTAAGCTTTATCAAAGAAACCTAAGACTTTTATTAAGAAAAAAACTGACACAAATCATCATGAAAATATTACTTAGCATACTAAAACCAAGGTGCTACTAATTCAATACTATCTTACTACATTTGCTGTCCAGATATGTAACAATTTTCCTATGAGTTTTATGTTATTAAAGCATATCATATTCACATTATGATTATTTAGGTAACTTTCAAGTCTCCTATCAGATCACATGCTCCTTGAAAGCAAGGATAGCATATTATTTGTGCTTGTTCTTACTCATGAATACAGAGTGCAAAAATTTAAATGGGTTACATAACTTTGGTGCAACTGTTTCTTTGGTTATAAAATAAAGACAATAATGATTTCATGTAGAATATACTTATCACCATATTATTTAAACAACAGAAATTCAGTACATGTTAATTTCTTATCTCTATGTGTGTTACACGCAAAAGTTGATAACCAAATATTTTATAAATAAATGAATGAATGATAAAGAACCTATATCATTAGAATTTACATTTTACTCTAGAAGAAATTAGCAAAATAAAAAATTTTAAAACCCAGAAACATATCCAATTTCTCTTATCTTAAATTTTTATTTTAAGCAAATCACTTCTTCCAGATAATGGAAATATGATTTTTTCTTTTTTTTTAAATCAGAGCACATTGATCATTTTTAAAATTTCTTATAGCATAACTATGTACATTAGTGCAATCATGGGGTACAGTGTGATGTTTTCATATACATTTTGAAATACTTTCATCAAACTCGTTAACATAATCTTCATGTCATTCTCTTAGTTACTGAGTTAAGACATTTCATACTCTGCTTTTAGAAAGATTCACTTGTACCATTGCAAGATAAACCATAGAGGTGACCCCACCAATCACCCTCCCTCCCCACATCCACCCACTTTGTCTCCCCTCTCCCACTCCCCTTCCCATATTCTAAGGCTATAATTAGGTATGACATTCCTATAAAAGCTATGAATTAGTTGCAAAATAGGGCTATGTACATTGGATACTTTTTCTTCCATTCTTGAGATACTTTGCTAAGAAGAACATTTTCCAATTACATCCATATAAACATGAAGGAGGTAAGGCTCCATCTTTCTTTAGAGCTGCATACTATTCCATGGTGTACATATACCACAATTTATTAATCCATTTGTGGGGTGATGGGCACTTGGGCTTCTTCCATGACCTAGCAATCATGAATTGGGCTGTGATAAACATTCTGATACAAATATCTTTGTTGTAATTTGATTTTTGTTCTTCTGGATATACACTAACAAAGGAATTGCAGGATCAAATGGCAGGTCTATTTTTAGTTCTCTCAGTGTTCTCCAGATGTCTTTCCAAAAGGAACAAATTAATTTTCATTCCCACCAGCACTGTAGAAGTGTTCCCTTTTCTCCACATCCATGACAGCATCTCTGGTTTTGGGATTTTGTGACATGGGTTAATCTTACTGGAGTTAAGTGCTACCTCAAAGTAGTTTTGAATTACATTTCTCTGATATTAAGGATAGAGAGCATTTTTTCATATATCTGTAGGCCATGCACCTATCTTCTTTAGAGAAATTTCTATTCAAGTCCCTTGCCCACCCTGAGATGGGATTGCTTGTTTTTTCCTTGCTAATACGTTTGAGTTCTCTATGAATTCTGCTTATTAAAACTTTGTCAGAGACATAACCAGCAAATATCTTCTCCCATTCTGAGGGCTGTCTACCTGCTTTATTTACTGTGTTCTTGGCTGTGAAGAAACTTTTTAGATTGATCAGGTCCCAAAAGTATATTTTTGATATTGCTTCAGTTGCCCAAGGGGTCCTCCTCATAAAATTTTCACCCAAGCCGATTTCTTCAAGTGTTTTCCCTACACTTTCTTCTAGTATTTTCATAGTTTCATGTCTTAAGTTTAAATCTTTAATCCAATGAGGGTCTATCTTACTTAATGGTGAAAGGTGTGGGTCTAGATTCAGTCTTCTACAGGATGCCATCCAGTTAGCCCAGCACCATTTGTTAAATAAGGAATCTTTTGCCCACTCAGTATTTTTAATTAGCTTGTCAAAGAGCAGATAATGGTAGGTGTCTGGATACATCTCTTGGCTCTCTATTCTGTTCCATGTATCTACCTCTCTGTTTTTGCGCCAGTACCATGCTTTTTTGATCACTATCGATTTATAGTATACTCTGAGGTCTGGTAACGTAATTCCTCCTGCTTTGTATTTGTTCCTGAGTAATGTCTTTGCTATTCAAGGTTTTTTCTGATTCCATATAAAATGAAGTATTATTTTTTTCTAGATCTTTAAAGTATGACAGTGGAGCTTTAATGGGGATTGCATTAAAATTATATATTACTTGGGTAGTATTGACATTTTAACAATGTTGATTCCTCCAAGCCATGAGCATGGTATGTTTTTACATTTGTTAACATTTTCAGCTATTTCTTTTCTTAGAGTTTCATAGTTCTCTTTGTAGAGATCTTTCATGTCGTTTGTTAGGTAAATTCCCAAATATTTCATCTTCTTTGACACTGCTGTGAACAGAATAGAGTCCTTGACTGTTTTTTCAGCTTGGCTGCTGTTGGTGTATATAAAGCCTACTGATTTATGGGTGTTGATTTTGTGACCTGAGCTGCTGCTGTATTCCTTGATTACTTCTAAGAGTTTGGTAGTAGTATCCCTGGTATCTTCCAGATGTACAATCATATCATCTGCTAAGAGTGAAAGTTTAATCTCTTCTGACCGTATATGTATACCTTTGGTCGCTTTTTCTTCCCTGATTGTGATGGATAAAACTTCCATTACAAGGTTAAAGAGCAAAGGAGACAATGGGCAACCTTGCCTTGTTCCTGATCTGAGTGGAAATGATTTCAACTTAATACAATAAGTATCCATTCAATACAATATTGGCTGTGGGTTTGCTGTAGATGACCTCTATCAGTTTAACAAATGTCTCTACTATTCCAATTTTCTTAAGTGTTCTGATCATGAAGGGATGTTGGATATTATCTAATGCTTTTTCTGCATCAATTGAAAGAATCATATGGTCTTTGGTTTTTAATTTGTTTATGTGATGAATTACATTTATAGATTTATGTACATTGAACCAACCTTGAGATCCTGGGATAAAATTCACTTGGTCGTGCTGTAAAATTGGTTTGATGTGTTGCTGGATTCTGTCTGTTTAGGATTTTGTTGAATATTTTTGCATTAATATTCATTAGTGATATTGGTCTATTATTTTCTTTCTTATTATGTCTTTTCCTGGTTTGTGGATTAGGGTGATGTTAGCTTCATAGAATGTGTTGAGTAGTATTCTGCCTTTTTCTATGTTTTGGAAAAGGTTGAGTAATATAGGTACTCGTTCCTCTTTAAAGGTTTGGTACAATTCTAACATGAAGCCATCTGGTCCTGGGCTTTTCTTTTTAGTGAGATTTTGTACAGTTGATGCTATTTCAGAGCTTGATATAGGTCTGTTCAATATTTCCACTGCATTCTGTCTAAGTCTATGGAGATGACGTGTTTCCAAGTATTGGTCAATTTCCTTCAGATTGTCATATTTCTGGGAATAAAGTTCTTGTAATATTCATTAAGGATTTTTCGAGTTTCTAAAGCGTCTGTTGTTATTTCATCTTTACCGTTTCTGATTGACAAGATTAGATACTTTATTCTTTTTTTCGTGGTTAGGTTGGACAAAGGTTTATCGATTTTGTTGATTTTTTCAAAAAAACAACTTTTTGATTTGTTGTCTGTTCTATAATCCTTTTGTTTTTCAATCTCATTTAATTCTGCTCTGATTTTGGTTATTTCTTTTCTTCTGCTGGATTTGGGATTGGGATGTTCTTCCTTTTACAGCTGCTTGAGATGTCCCATTAAATTGTTAACTTCCTCTCTTTCCATTCTCTTGAGGAAGGCTTGCAGTGCTATGAATTTTCCTCTGAGGACTGCCTTTGTAGTATCCCAGAGGTTCTGATGACTCATATCTTCATTGTCATTTTGTTCTAAAAATTTGGTAATTTCCTTCTTGATCTCGTCTCTGACCCATCTATCATTCAGCATAGGGTTATTTACTTCCATGTTTTTGAATGAGACTGCAGATTACTATCGTCACTGAGTTCAACTTTTATTCCATGATGGTCTGAGAAGATGCCTGGAATAATTTCTATTCTTTTAAAATTACTTAGGTTAGACTTATGACCTAAGATGTGATTGATTTTGGAGTGTGTTCCATGGACTGAAGAGTAAAATGTGTATTCAGATTTGTTTGGATGAAATGTTCTGTAGATGTCAGTTTGGTCCAAAAGATGAATAGTTAAATTTAAATCTAAAATTTCTTTGGTAAGCTTCTTATTGGAGGCCCTATCCAACACTGCCAAAGGAGTGTTAAAATCTCCAACTATGATGGAGCTAGGGAAGGTCAAGTTGCTCATGCCACTTAGTGTCTCTTTTATAAATTGAGGTGCATTCTATTTGTATGCATAGATATTAATAATTAAGATCTCATCATATTGAGTACTGCCCTTAACAAATATAAAGTAACCATCTTTACCTTTGGTTACTTTTGTTGGTTTAAAACCTATTGTGTCTGCAAATAAAATTGCAACACCTGCTATTTTCTGCTTTCCATTAGCCTGGAATTTAGATGACCATCCCTTCACCCTGAGTCTATATTTACTTGTCTTTTAAGGTGAGATGAGATTCTTGTATACAACAGATGACTGGTCTGAGTTTCTGTATCCAATCAGCCAATCTGTGCCTCTTAAGAGAACTATTTAAGCCATTAACATTGATTAAAATTATTGATAAGCCTGATAAAATTTTAGGTATCGAGTGGTTCAAAAGTCCATTGGATGTTTTCAATCCTTTTGCCACTGTGGAAGTTGGAGTTTTAATCAATAGTTTCTGAGTTTGTTTACTTTTGTGGTGGAGGATTGCACTGGTCATTATGGAGAATAGGTCTGAGAATGTCCTGGATAACTGGTTTAGTTATGGCAAATTTCTTCAATGCATGAATGTCATTAAAGTATTTAATTTCTCCATCATAAATAAAACTCAGTTTAGCTGGTTACAGGATCCTGGGCTGAAAGTTATTTTTTTTAAAGAGATTACATGTTGATGTCCACCCTCTTCTTGCCTGAAAGGTTTTGGCAGAGAGATTTGCAGTTATTCTAAATTCTTCCCCTTGTAGATTATGGTTTTCTTATGTCTAGCTGCTTTCAAGATTTTCTCTTTCATATTAACTTTAGTGAAGTTAAATATGATGTGTCTGGGGTATGTCTTACTCGGGTTGAGTCATGCTGGGGTATGAAGCTGTCTGCAATCTGAATTTCAGGATCTCTTGACATATCTGGAAAGTTCTTTTTCATAATTTCATACAAAAGAGCCTCTGTGTATTGCGAAGCAACTTCATCACCTTCAGGGATTCCTATAAGGTGATTAGTTTTCTTTGAATTATTCCAGAGCTCTCTGAGAGAATGATCCATTTTTGCTTTCTATTTCTGATTCTCTTTGGATGTTTGGACATATTCAGAAGCTTTGTCTTCTATGTCTGAGATCCTTTCTTCTGCCTCCTGCACTCTGTTACCAAGAGATTCTACCTTATTTTTCAGATCATTGAGGGCTACAATCTCTTGCCTTAGTGTTTAAAAATCTTTGGTGGTTTTGTCTTTGAATTCGTTGAATTCTTCAGTGACCTTTTGGAATGCTCCTTGAATTTCTATTTCTATCTTTGCCTCTATTCTATTAATCCTATTTGCATTCCAAATTCTGAATTCAATTTCTGACCTCTCAGCCATCTGTTTATAAAGGAGATCTTCAGTTTTGTCTGCCACATCCTTTCTTGGGTGGTTGACCTACTCTGGTTATTCATATTATCAGCCGCATCCTTTCTTAGGGGGGGTGGGTTGCTCTACTCTGGTTATTTATATTACCAGAGCTTTTTAAATGATTCTGCCCCACGATTATTTTACTTCATTTGACTTTTTCCCTTGAGGTTTTTCAAGGACCCGTACAGTGTTATGGTCTGAGAGACTGGGGACCTGCTTAGTGTGGTGGGGCTAAGTGGTTCTCTCTTATTTTCAGCTGGTCTCTTTCCTACCCTAGTGATTCATTTACTCTTGATTGAAGTCTCTGCTGTGGAGAAATACCAGCAATTATGTCATCTAGCTCCCTACAAACAGCAATTGAACAAGGAAAATCAAACCTTCACTCAACCATTCTCCCAGGGTGCACCTTTGAATAGTCCCTGGGTGGTCTTCTCAGTTTAAAGGGTCTAAATAAGTTGTCCCAGTCAGCACCCATTTCAGGTGAAAGAGTTCAAATGTCTCCGGCAGGTAGATAAGAGGGGTCTGCTCACAGCTCAGATATAACTTGCTCCAGTGTTCCATGAGGGCAAAAGGACCCACCCAGAAGTCTGGGGAGGTTAATACCTCCTTCCCCAACTTGCACCCAGTTACTCGTAATCACCCAGGTCTGTGACCCTATTCACTCCAGTAGACAACTGTTCCCGGAGTTTACAACTGCCAAAATCAGCCAGAAATCTGAGTTCATCAGGGAGGCCTTGTGTGTTTAAATTAGGCTTCTGTCCAGCTAGGTTCCTCTGCAAGTCAGAGGCTGCATTCAGCTCTGAGCAGCAGACAAATAGCAGTTTACACTCAGGTGTCAATTCCAGCCTCTGCCCACCCACTGCCTTTGTCTCAGCTATATTTCTCTGAGGGCTGGTGCTAATGGTCTCTTTACTTACCAAAGTTACCAAGTCCATTCCAAGTTCCACCAGTGGTTGCTGTCTAGCACCTCCGGTTGCCCAGAGAGGGAGGACTTGCCTATCTGGAATAGCATCAGTTAGCGGCTCAGGATGCCACTGTTCCTGTATGGCTTCCTCTGAGACAACTTTCTTCCCCTCACACCTATACTACAGTTAGCACAGAGCAGCACCAGCCCTTTTCCCCTCCACTTCTTTCAAGGAGATGCCCAAGAATCTGGACTCCATAGGAAACAAACCTCCAGACCTCGGTGTGGGTGGGTGGGTAATCCTTGGAGTTCAATGTTGCAGGTGGGGAATATATACAGTTTTATACAGTTTTACAGTTTTATGCCTGGCAGAAGGGTGCCGTGGCATGCCAGCAAGGATAAGAGGTCCAGTTTTTAGGGGTTCTCTCCCATGGGATTAAGTGGGAGGAAGTTTTAACTCTGTTCACTTCTTTGTATGGAGTAAATTGCAAGCCCTTGTTGTAGGGGAGGGGACTCCCATCCACTTGGTGGTGGATTTTGTCCGTTTCGATTGTATTTTTGGGGTTTCACCTCACCTTGCCTCAAGAAGGTTGAAGTGTGCTCTTCAATCTTCTCTCTTTGCTCCACTCCAAACCATCAGCTCCCTTGCTAAACTTCTGTCCTTTAAGCCTCCTTCTGGACAGGAGCTTCTGGCTACTGCACACTGATCATTTAATGTACCATGTTAGTTAACCACTTTCAATGTATTAGATCAGGGGTTTTCAACCTTTTGGCATCTCTGGACCACACTGGAAGAAGAGTTGTCTTGGGCCATACATTAAATACACAAATACTAATGAAAGCTGATGAGCAAAAATAAGGTCCATACATAATTTTTATGATGTCCTCCACCACAGATAAGCAAAAAAATTCCTCACAGAATAATCCTAATTATGTAGTGCTGTATTCAGAGAATGTTTTTTAATTAATTAATTGATCTACTTTTTAATTAAATGATAGCAGTATACATTAATGCAAACATGGGGTACAGTGTAGTGTTTTAATATTCAATTTGAAATATTTTCATCAAACTGATTAACATAGACTTGTGTCATTTACTTAGTTATTGTGTTAAAACATTTATACTCTAGTTCTAGAAAACTTCACTTGTACCCTTGTTAGACAGACCATATAGGTGATCTTTCCAGTCACCCTCCCACCACCAATCCGCCCGTGCTCCTCCCTTCCTACACCCCCTCCCCATATTCCTGGGCTAGAATTAGGTTGTAGCTTTCATTGGAGAACTATAAATTAGTTTCATAATAGGGCTGTGTACATTGGATACTTTTTCTTCCATTCTTGAGATACTTTGCTAAGAAGAACATTTTCCATTTTCCAGTTCCATCCATGTAAACATGAAGAAGGTAAAGTCTCCATCTTTATTTAGGGCTGCATAATATTCCATGGTGTACATATACCACAGTTTATTGATCCATTCATGGATTGATGAGCACCTGGGCTTCTTCTATGACCTGGCAATTATGAATTGGGCTGATACAAATATATTGTAATGTGATTTTTGATCTTCTGGGTATATACCTAATAAAGGAATTGTAGGATCGAATGGCAGGTCAATTTTTAGTTTTCTAAGTGTTCTCCAGACGTCTTTCCAAAAGGAACATAATAGTTTGTATTCCCACCAGCAGTGTATAAGTGTTCCCTTTTCTCCACATCCACACAAGTAACTCTGGTTTTGGGATTTTGTAATATGAGCTAATCTTACTGGAGTTAGGTGATATCTCAAAGTAGTTTTGATTTGCATTTATCTAATGATTAAAGATGGTGAGCATTTTTTCATATATCTATAGGCCACCTGCCTATTTTCTTTGGTGAAATTTCTTTTCAAGTCCTTTGGCCGCCCGGTAATGAGATCACTTTTTTTTTGTTTGTTTTGCTAATGCATTTGAGTTCTCTATGGATTCTGGTTATTAAGCCTTTGTCGGAGACATAGCTTGTAAATATTTTCTCCCACTCTGAGGGCTGTCTACATGCTTTACTTACTGTGTTCTTGGCTATGCAGAAGCTCTTCAGTTTGATCAGGTCCCAATAGTGTATTTTTGATGTTGCTTCAATTGCCCGTGGGGTCCATCTCATAATATACTTCAAATTATTGACAATAATCATTGAAGACTGTATGGGGCATTTTCTCTTATAGTTCTCATTAGTCTTCCCAGTTGTTTTCAGCTAGGTATTCCCAACTCCATTTTACAGAAAAGGAACTTGAGGCTTTGGATGGGTGATGGATGGGTAAATAATCCACCTGGGATCACGTTGCTGGTCAGCAGCAGGAGAGTATTAAGTATAGGTCACAATAATAAAAATCATGGTATGGTTTATATTAAAGAAGAGAGGAACAATAAACTTTCAAATACTAAAATAGAGATATAAACAATATGCTGATAAAAGTTATATATGTATATTTTAAAAATTTGAGACATTTTACATATATTTTATAAATCCTACAGTGAATTCTTTTTTAAATCACTGTCTAATTCATTCTTGATAGCAATCCAAGTTTTCAGATATCATGTTTGCTAAGATGTCTACCTGCATCATTTGGAACTATAACTATGTAACACTTGAAAAGTGGTCCCCAGTCACCCTCTGTCTAACAAGGGTACAAGTGAATTTTTCTAGAACTAGAGTAAAAATATTTTAATACAATAACTAAGTAAATGACATAAAGTCTATGTTAAACAGATTGATGAAAGTATCTTAAATTGTATATGAAAACAGTACACTGTACCCCATGTTTGCATTAATGTATACAGCTATCATTTAATAAATAAATAAAAAGATTTATTTTATATCAAAAAAAAGAAAAGAAAAGTGGTCCCTCCTTTACCATAAAAATTCCATACAGTTCACCACTCTTGATCTTCCTAGCAAATGGAGATCATGATGGTCTTTATTGTACTGGGAACTTGTTATGATATTTACATCAAACGAAGGTGATCAATAAAGTCCTTTTATGCCTTCCTCTGATCTATTTGAATTTGTAGTCAAACTATACACATAATTATGTAGTTCAAATGTAACATAGACATATTATTGATTTTTATCATTAACATCTTCTTCAGGGCATTTTTTAAAAAGCCTATCATTGTTTTGGTTTAAAGTAAATTTATTCAGAAAAATCATCTTTGATGCTAGAGTCTATTCATAGTTAATTCATAAGACCAATGAAACCAAACCACACCAAATCAAACAACCAAACCAAAAACAAAATTAACTCTGGAAAAGAAACTCTCAAGGAAATTTTACTTCAGTGTGGTTTCAAGCTTACCTGACACAGGGTAGGACAAAAATTTTGTTAAATTGAATTAAACGAATGGTCCCTTGTGTCAAGGACATTTGCTTTTAGTAATCCTGATGGTATGTGTGATCCAACCCACTGGCAAGTTGGATTCTCCAGGAGGAGACTCAGATGGCTAGTAGTGTATAGGGGTTTACTGGAGAGTCTTCTGTGGAAAGGAGCTGGGGTGGGCAGAGGGAGATCAGTGATGCTTCTCACCCCAGGCTCCAGCCAACCCCGTGGGGAGTTTTGAGGCTGATTTGGCCTTTGTGGTTTGTGTCATGTTATGATGAGGTACCAGGTCTTTGTAGTCTGACATAGGTGAGTCATTGAGTGTTGGCTGCTCTCCTTCCTCCATGGGCGAGGCAGCTCTCTCCAGATGAGGACAATTTCTGTAGAGCCCTGACCACAGAGACAACAGTACTTCCAGCAGCTGATGGGATAAATCTCGGTACATGTAGGGGGTCAGCCCCACACAAACTGTATCCCTAAAGCTTGGTGGTGACAAGAAAATGAAAGAAATAAAGGCAAAAGTGACAAAGTAAGATTTAAAAAGAGTGGCCCAAGGGCCCCAAGCTACCAATGTGAGGAACGGGAAGGCCCTGTTTTCTGGGCTAAGTCAGTATTTATTGCGCATATTGTCTTCAAATCAGCAAGTGAGTAATCATAGGGGAAAGCAAAAACCCCTGCTATATGCCATGTTTTATTGTTTTTGCCACTTTAACTTAGCCACTCTTTAACTACTTCAGCTAAGGTTGCTCTTTAAGTACTGATGCTTTATGTTATTTCTAAACTAAAGAATTGGGGTGCAATTAATGAAACTTAGAAGCAGGCTGTGAGAGTGGACAGCAGGTTTGATCACACACACAGTTTCCACAGAAGGCAATTAAGTCTCCAGGTCTCTGTGGGGCAGACAGGCTGATGCCAGACCCATACCTGGAGTAGGAGAGAAAGAAACTGTTTCTTTTATCTAACCCCGAGATACTGTCTCTCTTACCAAGTAGCCAGCTGTTCGGGCTGTTTCTAGCACATCTCATAAGGCTCACTCATTTATCCCTCAGAAACCTTTGTACAGGTTCTCTGTGGGGAAATGGTCAGACCTCAGTAAGACATTTCTTGTCCTGTTTTCTAAGGCCTGTGCTGTTGTGTTCAACAGACTTTTGGGGCTCCTGATACACATGTGGTCTCCCTGTGCACACACCCTATGAGACATCCCCATCTTCTGTCTTTCCTTTTCCCTTGCTTCACAATCGGCAATCCCTAATTATTAAAATATTCCATAAATTCTAATCTAAATAAGTGTTTCAAGAGGATGGGTTTGCCTGTCTTTACTCCTCAGTAAGTTCTCTCACATCTCCACCCACAGTACCCTGAAGGGTGACACAAGAGGTATCTTGTGTAGGGTCAACATCATCTCCATATCCACTACAAATACCATGGCCAATAAGTGAAATGAAGCAAAAATGGCAAAAAGGAATATTTTGATTATGTCATTCCTTTCCCCACACTTCATCTTTCAATCTGTAATTCTGTCAAAGGACAGGAGTTTGTGATTTTTCTCCCTCTTGTTACTCTCAACTCACAGGTAGACTTATGAAGTCTGACGTGGCTAATTATTTTGACAATTTCCTATTCATTATCTCACATAGCAGGGAGCCTGTTTGGACCAACAAGCCCGTAAATTTACGATTGCACATTAATCAGTGGAATATAATTGCTAGCTGCTGCCTCCAGGCTTAGGGCACGCTGTAAATGCCAGGATGTATACAATTAGCCCCAAGATTTGCTCAGGAGCATTTGCACATCCAACAAGAAAATGAGCATTACAGTAATTGAGGAAATGAACACCTTGGATTTCTTGCTTGCTGCCAATGGTCGGAAATGGTTACCATTGAATTGTCCTGCATTGTTTCTTGTTCCTTATTATTTCTCAAAAGCATTGTGAAGCAAGAAGCTATTGGGCACACATGGCATTCTGTGTTTGGGGTGAGGAAGGTGAACTACGAGAGGATGTAATGTTAAATTCTAATGCCTTGTTAGGCTTTACAGACTCAGAAGTCATACTCTTCTCTTTAATCGTTTTTTTTTTCTCTAGCTGGGACAAGGTATCCAACTTGAGGTCCAAGGGCCACACATGCTGACTATCTGAGGACTGTTTTCATTATCTGTGGTATCAGATATATTAGAAATGAAATAAAACAAAAAGACTAACTGATTCTCTGATTTTAAGCTATCCTATCTTTATCTCTGCTGAAGTGTATATTTGGACAGACTATAAGGATTTGGACACTCATTCAACTTTTTTTGCAATGACTTCTTCACAAATGAGACCAATCACTATTTTTCACTTTAGATATCTAGGCATTTGTTCCTTCTCTTTTTCCTTTTTATCCACTTCTGAAGTGACATGGTTGAAGGACAAAGTATCTTCTGTTTCTAGGTTTCTTGCTTACCTCAGAGGTCTCTTGGTGTACCACTGGGGAAAATGCTCTGGTGACAAAATGGTTTGGGGACAGGTAGCATAAGGAAGGATTAGGAAATGTTTCTTTACCTCAGGATAGAAAGAGTCAGTAAGCCCAAGCTTGTGAAAAAAATGATTATACAACCCTTTACTTTGACGTAAATGGATTAGGACAAAAATCTTTCACAGACCAGCTTGAATTTTGCTACCTTAGCTGTAGCACAGTGATTTTGAAGGGAAAAGTATATGTACTGGCAACAACCACATGTAGACTGGGTTTGGGAGGCCACTAATCTTTGAGATGACTACTCGACTCAGTAGTATACTTTATACTTAGTGGGGCAAATGACCAATTCAAATAAATGCATTCTACGTGAGCAAAGAAAAGGCAGAACATTAAAGCACATGTTCTTACCCCTGGTAAAGTTAGGTAGAAATTCCCACTGTCTTATGAAGTTTGCTGCATATTCCTGTTCTTCTAAGTCAATTCATCCTTGAAGGCAATTCATGCATCTCTTCCTTAGAACTTTCAATTATCTGACCTGCTGACTAGTAAAGCCTCTCTAGCTAAAAAGAAAATTCCCTGACAATGACCATGCAGGTGTTTACTTATGCCTGGAATTCCAGTGATGGTGCAGAGTTATTTTCTACACAAAGAAGGGTGAAGAGTAAGGAAGGAGAAAAAGGGACATCGGCTAATGTTTGCTGTGTGTCTCTCATGGCCTAGCCTTGCGCTCAGCCCTTTATTCCGAGGATCTGTTTGTGTACTTTATTCTACTTTCTGAGGTAGATGGACTCATCCCAGAAGCAAAAACTAATGCCCAGAGTTTATGCAAATTACCCAAAGTCAGTCACACCATGACCCAGGACAAGTCACTTCATGTGTGGTGCTTAGGGAAGCCTACAACAATATTTACTTCTGTCTTTTTTGGTTAGATTTGAAGTAGGAAGGTGGTGTGTGGAGTGTGGAGCATGGAGCTAGCTATGGAGGACAGAGGAGGTTTGGGGTAGGACTGGTTATTTATCTGTTTTCTCTCAGCTCCAAGTCAACTCTCCTATGCTCCACTGTCGAGCCCTGCTGACCACATTTTCCAGACCCCTTCCCAAAGGAGTTTCTCTTACAGAGTCTGACACTAGGGGTATAAAGGAGAACCTGGATGTGGGCAGGGAGATGGCACGTCTCTGTTCCCTTTCCCTGTTTCTACACTGTGGGTCCAGGGACAGTGGGTATCCCTACCAGCAATTGTTGGCTCCAGCCTCCGAGTACCTTTAGTACCTTCATACACCCTCAGAGGCACCAGCTGTGGCCAGCGGTGTGTTTCCTCTTCAGAGGCCTGAAAACCAAGTCCTAGTCCAAGTGCAGAGGTTCTTGTGACCATGCCTCTTCCTTTTCCTCTTCTAGCCTTAGGGTGGTAGCTGCTTCCCCTCTAGGCTATCTCAGCGCTTCCTTATTGCTTTTTCAGATGTACAGTGCCTGTTGTCAGCAACTCCCTTTATTCCAAAATATTGCAGTGGTTTTGCTTTTACTGGCTGGATATTGATGGAATATATTTGTGTCTAACGTGGGGAGTGGATAAGCAGACCATTAGGAAAACCACAGACTTGAGAAAAGTAGAATAATCTCTTAGCTGGTCCAACAAACTGCTGGCTGCATCAGGGGATTATTACAGGAAGTATTTCCTTGACTGAGAAGCCACTGGAAGAAAATGCCTGAATCCCACATCCTGTACAATAAGACCATTTTTTAATGCATGGAAGCATGAGGTCCAGAGAGAGACTGTGGCCATTGTGTCTCTTTACAGTAAATGCAGGCAGTCACACAGAGTGTCTCAGTCTATTGGTGCTGCTATAACAAAGCACCTTAGACTGAAGAATTTGTAAAGAACAGAACTTTATTTCTCACAGTTCTAAAATCTGTGAAGTCCAAGATCAAGGCACTGGTGTCTGCTGTGGCTTGCTCTCTGCTTGCACAACGGTGTCTTGTTTCTGCATCTTCTGGAGGGAAGGAATGTTGTGTCATCACATGGCAAAGAAGTCAGAAGGGCAAAAAGGAGAAATACTTTTTGTCAAACCCTTTTATAAAGGCAACGAATCCTGTTCACGACGGGAGAACTCACAAACTCAAGAGCCCACACCTTTTCATACTGTTGCATTGAAGAGTAATGAATTTTGGGGAAAATGAAAACATTCAAATCATAGTACAGGAAACCCAGATTTGCATATTGTAGTGTCTTTCTGCTAAGTCAAGTGGTAAAAGGGTTACTTGTAATTTTATCCCTTTCACTGGAGAAGACAAAGCAATCTGCATTCAGGTGTCTAACCTCTCACCTTCAGAACATCTGAGATGAGATGGTGTGCAAGACTTGATGCTTCCCCCAGGACAGCTGACCCAGGTTTCCTTTTTACTCAGGTGTCAGTGAATGCTTTCAACTGTGTTCTAAAGAAACAAATTACCTATTTATTGAAATGAGTTAACTGTAGCTTGCTGACAAACAGTATTTCATTTTCAGGAGCAGCTGTCAGACTTTTAAACATTAAAATCCCATCAAAAACATTTCAGGAAGTACAGCCAAAACCTTAGAAAGTGACTTTCTAAAAATCTGTTGAGCTCAGATGTATTCAAGATAATTAATTGGCATAGTAGTTTCTGTGTTCTTGGTACAAGTGTTTTTTTAAGTTAATAAATGTGTTTCAGAAGTTTTCATAGATATATTCACCTTAAATTTAACAAATGTGTACCACGTACAGTGATGAAGACAACAATGACCATAATACAATGGAGACCCATAATCTGTCCAAAGGTGATGAAACATTGTTTCATGCTGGGGTAAGGAAAAAGCAGCATTATTTATACCTGTCCTGTGTTTAGTATTCTTCTCCCTGGTCTACAAACTTGTTCTTATGTACAGCTCTTTCCAGGATCACTAGATGGAAAGATCAAAAGGCCCAGGTGGGAGAGTCAAAGTATCCCTAAATCCTAAGCAATTTGGAATAGTAAGGGTCTGGAAATCCTTAGCTGGATCCCCCTTTTCTGAAATGCATTTAATGTAATCTTTCCAATAGTTAATGAAAATAAGATTTCCACAGCTAAACAAATTGGGGGAGTTAGGCATAATACCACTCATCCCTGGAAATTTAGTGCGCAAATTACGTGTTAAAGGCTGTGAGAAGTGTTGCAGTAAGGAAACCATTTTAACTTTGTGGAAGGCAAAGTCATGGGATCCTAGAGCATCTTTTATTTTTTTACATTTGTATGACTAACATCCTAAACTCATTTTCTTTGGAAAACTTTTTTTTTTCAATAGTATATATACATAAAAGAAAGAAGATAAAGACATTTCAAGTTGCTTGGAATGGAAACCAGTGAAGCCTAGGGAAAGATGAGATTCTAGTAATATTTACTTTCTAAAAAATAGAGAGCATCTTATATTTGTTAGGTCTCTTCATTCACTAAAAGTGATAGAGAAACTGTTTCAAAGTGACTTAAAGGGAAAATGTGAATTTAATCTTTCACATTACTGAAAAACCAAGGGTAGACTTGGCTTCAGATGCTGCTAAATTCATGAATGAAACAATATTTTACTCCACCTCCGGTATCACCCTTGTTCTTAGAGTCCTTGTGTAGTCTCTGGAAAGTCATCTTCTCGTTTGTGACAGCAGAGTAGCTATAGAATCTATAATCATTTATATTTTCTGGATCTGGTGTGGTGGGAAAGAAGGAAAGCCCTTCCTTGCTGGTGCTAGTGGTGGAGACCAATTCAAGTGTCCTGGACTGAGTACATCTCCCTAGAATATTTTTATACTGCGCTAATACAAAAAAGAAAAAAATTCTAAAATATCCTTAAAAGTTATATATAAGTGCTTACTTGAGTGTGAGGTGGGATAAACTTGGAACACTGACTGGTTTCCCATACTGCATCAGAACGCACTGAAAATAGATCATCTTTAGAAAAAATCATGGGTGGAGCAGTATATATTATAATATACTAATTATAGTATATTAGCAGTATATATGTCTCCATATATATGCAAATTTATACATATAGAGATATATGAGATATATGATATAGAGATATAGAGATATATGTGTAAATTTGCATATATATGGAGATCTATATGTGTAAATTTGCATATATGTGAAGACATAGTATGGAAATTGGCTCACAGGATGATGGAGGCTACAGAATCCCACAGTATGTTGTCTACTAGCTGAAGAACCAGGGCAGCCTATGGAGTAATTCAGTATAAGTCTGAATGCCTGAGAAAAAAGAGCTCTGATGTCTGAGGGCAGGGGAAGATAAATGTCCCAACTCAAAGAGAAAGAAAATTCATCCTTCATTCATTTGTTTTTTCTCTGTGGACTCTGAATGGATTGGTTACGCTCGCCACATTGGTGGTAGATGACGTTCTCCACTCCATCTGCTGATTCAAAAGTGAATCTTCCAGGAAACACTTAGAGACACACACAGATATAAAGTTTTACTAGTTGTCTGGACATTCTATAACCCATGTGTTTAAGTTGACACATGAAAGTAACCATCATAAATAGAAAAGAAAGCAGAAATTCTCAGTAGAAAAAGTGGATGTGACCCCTGAACTTTCCTGGATTGGAAATGTGTCCTTAGTAGTTTGTACTGGCAGGAGCCCTCTGAGTCAAGGAGAAGCAACTGAAAAGAGAGAAGAAAGAAGAGGAGCCCATGGTTGGCCCTTACTGAAGCTGCTTCCTTTGCTTCTGCCATTTCACTCACACTAGGGTCTATTTATTTCCTCTCACAATTCTCCATTATTTGGAAGGTTACCCCAGTTCTTTACCTGGTCAGTCCTTCTTTCCCCGCCAGATCTCCAAACAAAAGATTACATAGTTCTTGACCTCTGTTGCCTGGCCTTGGAGTCTCCTTATTTCTGGTGTCTGATGAGAGATGGGATGTAGAGTATTGTTTACTGTAATTAGGGAAGCTATTTTTCTGGCAATGCAAGGTGGCAGTCTGAGTGATTTTCTTTCTACCTACCATGTTAATACTTCATATGTCTTAAAGTTTAATCTCTGTGTGTGTTTGTGCGTGTGTGTGTGTAGTCCCCATGGACTGGCTCTTCCCTTCCTCTCCTCCGGTCTCTCCTATCCTCTTTCCCTGACTCATACTTCCTGCTCCATCAGTACAGGCTCTCTGAAAGTCCTCATGCATTTTCAGTGCTGTCTTGGGTTGGGTTCCTAAAAACATCCTGCGATGGCAGTCCTTTGCTAGTGATTATTGAGGGAGTGTTTTCAGGAGAAACCTAGAAGGGAATGAGGAAGGTAGGTAGGAAAGTGAAAGAAGTCAGGCAAACAGTGGGTTCAGCTGATCCAGGGGGGAGCTCTGCAGCATGAAGCAGCATACTACAGAGTTTTTCTATCTTGAAGTAGAGAACTGGCTTTTTTTTTTTTTGTTATTATCATTGGTCAGTCATTGGCTGGGGACCACTTTTGGAAAGAGCATGGTCTTCTAGGTATTCCCAAGCGATCCAGTTCTCATAAGCTTAGAATTATTCTTCTTAGAAAAGTATGGCTGTTAATAACCAACACTCAGAGCAACTGGAAGATCTATGACAACTATTCTAAATGTCCAGTTACACAATTCACTGCCTGAAAAGTCATCAGCCTCTCCCCCTGCTCTATTGCCTGAAAACTTGCCTCAGTACAGTGGTTTTCAAGCCTTAGTGTGTATCAGAATCACCTTGAGGGCTTGTATGTAATCAGATTGCTTCCTCCTGCCCCCAGAGTTTCTGATTCAGTGGCTATAGGGCAGGGACCAGTAATTTATATTTCTAACAAGTTCCTCGGTCACATTGATGCTACTGGTCTGTAGGCCACCGTTTTTTGAGAATCAGCAGAGTAATACATTCTTCCTATCCTTCATGACTCAGCTGAGCTATCCTCTCCTTCAGGAAAGCCCTCTTATACTCCCCAGTCCCTCCCCATCTTAGGTGAGTACCTTTTTTGCTTCACTAACATCTTCTGCACTTACCATACTACATTGGAATTGCATATAGGGAGAGAGATAAGGAGCCCACCAGTAGGGTGAAGAAGAATACATACTAGACTCCCAATGAAAAGTTTTGAATGAATTTCTCAAAAAAAAACCTCTGTCCCGTTACCTTGAAAGTCCTTGAGCACATTAGTCTGTCTTATTCATCTTTGTATACTTGGCTCTTAAGCCCTCACCTGGTGCCTTGTAGGAGTCTAATATTTGTTTGTTGACTCAAATAATATAAATCTTATTTGGGATTAGTTTTATGGCAATACATGTTCAACTCACACAAGTTAAATACTTACATAAGTTAAAATATGTTTAACTTACTTAAGGGAAATATATCAACTTACAAATAAACTTTGTGGAAACATATTTTTTTCCTTGAGGTTTGCCTTCTCCAGCACACTACATCTGTCTCCAAACGTGTGTAAGGAGGCATTAACCTCACTTTCCACAAATGAATCACTTCAAAAATAAGCACCATTTCTGGTCCAACACTTAATTCATGAGCCTATAATTTTCTCTTGGAAAAACCATCTCATAAAATGATGATGACTTGAGGTTTAAGAAATCTGGCAGAGCTAGAGAAAAGGTAAACTTGGTGACAACACTGCAAAGAAAATTTAAGCACCATTTAGTGTCATTAGCTATGAAATGTAAGTATTCACTGTAGCAGACAGTCTTCCTTTAGAAAACACAGGCCAAGCGCAGACGATAACAAGTGCATGCTGTTCTCAGTGAAAGTATGAGTGTTCTCTCTAGAAGAAACACGATGGTTGGGGAAAAAATTAGCAAAAGGTGACTCTGGAAGATTTTCTAGGGAATATATAATGTAATGGCTGTTCAGATATATATTCATCAAAGCTGTTGACATAGTTCTTGTCTTAGCTAATATTTAAAATGTTGTTTTAAGGAAATGGTACATCTGTAAACTACTAGAGGCAAGAGGGTTTGGAGTGGTTGCCATTAAACCTCTTTGCTAATTGGACATGCCAGCCGGTGTTACATTACTGTGCAGCCTGACCTGACAGGCCAAACAGAGTTAACCCAACATTTGAAATTAATGTGTTTACTTTAAGAAACACAAAGTCTGATTCAGTTAGCATCCAAAGTCATGGAAGTTGCAGAATTTTATACTGAAGTTTTTTTTTTTTAAAGTTGTACTTCAGTAGTTCTAGAACACAAATTAATGATGAGCCGATGTATTATTATTATATGATTATTGGTCTTACAGGCTGAAAACATAAAAGATTGGGTTAAAACTATAAAGAGACTGTGACATGACATATTAAGAACCCTGAATAATGCCTAGGGATCTAGGAGAGGAGAGAAACACTTGAGTGAGTAAACAGAGTTTATGAGACTTGTTTATGCCAGGAGAGCAGGATGAATATTTCTGACTTAAAGTTAATTAACTATTTTGCCTCAGCGAGCCAATTTGTTGTCTTATGCTTTGATTCATTAACTGCAAACTGAGAGGATGACTTGTTCCTTGGTGTACTTGTAGACTAAGTTTGTGTTAAATGGCGCTGTGAGATATTGTCTGTGTCTCTCAACTGAAACTAACCGAAAAGGCTATTGCAGTGAAAGTAAGACTTTCTAAGTGGCAGTAAGTAGATGAAAGTAAACTTTCAGAGCAAAGTTTAAGAACTATATGGCTTAATTGCTAATCAACCCTTATTAAATAAAACAAGAGTCAATCCAGGATTTTTGAGTCTGCAGACTTAATAGGGCATGAAAGTTGTCCATTTGGCAATTCCAAAGTTTTAAGACTTATAAACTTATGAGTGATAGCCCTTCAAGTTTTTCTATTTGGAAACTGTAACCTTTCTTAAAAAAATTATATCTTTTGTGTTGGGAAAGTATTCCTCACTCGTCAAGATATTGGCTTTGTTTCTAACGCTGCCTATTTTGTGACAGCCTGTTTGTTAGATAAGGAGCTTCTTTGGGCTCACGAATGGGCAAGAGAAAAGTGAAGAACTTAGAGGAAAAAGATCCCAACTAGATTCCTAGGATAATGATCTTTAAGATTTTGATCACAGCTAAGGAAGATTTATGAAGAGTCAGAATACATATTTTTTTTAAAAGGGAAGTCACATTCATACATGACTAAAATCTATATCATCAGGCACATTTGGGAAAATTCATGTAACTTAGTTGAGTCTGTAAGTCTTGATACAATAGAAATAGAGGAAACAGTCTTCACAAGAAGTGGCTGCTTTTTTCTACAGCACACTACGTGAACTTTCTTTCTCGCACTGACTCTCTGATCCTAGTGTGAGAAACAGCCCTCTGCCTCTCTTTGTGAGAATTCTTCTTGTTAGTGCAGAAACTGGAGCCCCTTGAATATGGACTAGACCATAAATTTCACAAGAGAAGGGACTTTGAGTGCTTCTAACTGTTCTAGGAACTAGAACAATGCTTTCTGAACAAACATAAGAATGACTGCACAGATGAATAAGTACATTGGGATATTTTAAAATATACTAAGGAACTTACAATCTTGCTTTAGTGATATGAATAATGAGTTACATTTGGGTTTTCTGCAAGTTTGTAGACTAAGATTAAGGATTGTGGTCAGACGAGTTAAAATCTTTGCCCTTCTACTTGTTAAGTACATTTGGATAAACTGATCTAAGTCTTAATTTCCTCAGTTATAAATTGGGGTTAATAATGGTAATACATGTTCATAAGCTTATTGTAAGGAATGAAAAAGATAATGTTTGCAAGGTGCTTACAGAGTGCGTGATACTTAGGTCTAAAAATCTATGAAGCTGCCATCTGCTATGAGGTAATTAGTAACAAAATGGAACTTGTCTCAAAAGAGAGTCGAAGGATACCATTTTCTATACTAGAGGCTTTAGAAAGGTGGAATAATTCAACTGGCAGAAATTTACAACATAACTTTTGCATTTGCAAAGATTTCGGCTTGTGATCTATAATGATAATGAGTTATATTCATATCTACTGTCTTGACTCAAGAAGGAATAACATAAGTTGAGCAAGTTGCAAGTTCTCATACTACATTATAAACACAGACATCTGTGACATTAGAACAAATAGCAAGGACTTTTACAAAAACAGACAGAGCTGTTATACAGAGTAACTGTCCAAAAGTCATAAAGATATCATAAGTGTCATCACAATGGGAAAATAGATGTTTATTTCAAGATTCCTGAAATGTTTAACTTTAGCATAGGGTAGTACACATGTGTATGTGCGGGGAGAGGGGAAGGAGAGAAAGACAGAGAGAGAAAGAAATGCTGAGACTTTAGGGGATGGGTGGCTACAACTTCCTGTTGGGCGTACTGAAAAATATGGAGCTTGGACACTGATGAAAAATATAGTACAATAGGAATAGTCTTTATCATTTGCAAAGCAGTTTCATGTGTTACTGTAAGGAGTCATGGCTGTAACCTCGTATAGAATTTGCTTTTTAATCTTTTTAACTTGGCCAGCAATCTTGCTATCTTTGGTCCACAGAGGGTACCGCTAATTTCTTTTCTATGGAGGGAGAAAAAGGGGATTGTCCTTTATTTCTTTCAGCTGAGTTATCTGTATGGGTGGATTCCTTTGCCACTCACTCTGTCACCCACATAAAAGGGTCATAAATGGCTGCTAGTGCTTGGGGTATTAGTGATGGCCATTCATGGAAGTCTACTACTTTCAGCCAGAAGAGAAAACACACATACACATGCACTTTTAAAAGATCCAAGCAGCTCTTTTTTAAAAAAAATTGGTAAAAAACACATAAAGTAGAATTTGTCACTTTAACCATTTTAAATGTACAGTTCAGTAGGGTGAAGCTTGTTCATGTTGTTGCAAACAGATCTCCAGAACTTTTTCATTTTGTAGAACTGAAACTCTGTACACATTGAAAAACTGCCTCTTTTCCACTTCCCTTTAGTCCCTGGCAACTACTATTGTATTTTTTTTGTTTCAGTGAATTTGACTATTTTAAATACCTCATATAGGTGGAATCATATAGTATTTGTCTTTTGTGACTGGCTTATTTCATTTAGCACTATGTCCTAGAGATTTATTCATGTTGTGGTGTGTGATAGGACCTTCTTTTTAAAAATTGAATAATATTCCACTGCATGTATATACCATAATTCCTTTGTGTATTTGTCAACAGATGTTAGGTTGGCTATTGTGTACATATCTTTGAGATCCTGCCCAAGCAGCTCTGTATTCAAGAACATGGTGAAATTCAAACCAGAGTTGAACAGAGTAATAGCATGAGAAAGTGATTGTTGCCTGTTTTCATCTAGGGAATTTCTTCCCATTCATGAACAAAGACTGTGGGGCCTCATTGCCCAGATCTCTGTGTGATCTTTTAATGGATTCTTATTATGCAAAAATGGCCTGTTTCTCATACCACCTACATCCATTTTCTTATAACTCAGCTCTTATTATTTTGGTCTCCTAATGTTCCTGCTTCATGTCATTCCTTCTCCTGCAGTTTGATATTTTCTTTTATGTCACACAAATCCACAGCATTCTCTTATATTCTTGAGATTTAAAATGTTTCCATGAGTGTTCAGAGTCAGAAGCATTTACTCCTCTACTGTTTTGAGCCACAGGTGCGGAGGTAAGGAGGAAGAAAGGAGGGGTGGGCTTCATCCTCACTTTGCAGTAGGCTCTTTCATCTTTAGTTGTGCCTGAACAATAAGTAATGAATAAATGAATGACTAAATGACACCTGTGTTGTCTGGCTTCTGTTGAGGTAACTTGCATATTCTATTGTTGGTATTTAAGAAGTACGGAAAACGGTTGTTTCTCAAGAAGAGAGCCAGGATTAGAGAGTTGGTATTCATATCCTTGTCTGGATTTCATGCAGGATGAAAAGGTTGAAGCAGCAGGGTAAGATTGTCCATGTATATTCGGGATCAGAAGGTTCACCTACAGAGATGTGGCAGGGCCCATGATCAAAGCAATGGAAGTCAGCCTGGCAGGGGGCTCAGCGGGTCATACTTGGTCATCACTCTTGAGTGTATGATAAAAGGCAACAGAGATCAAGAACAAAGAATGAAAGTTAAGGGCAAAATGGAAGGGTGCCAAGAGAGATCAAAACTAGGCAAGATGTTTGGGTGCCAGGAACGGGACAAAAGCAGCAGGAATGGAAGCAAGAATAGTGTTCATGGAATACTAACAGTACTATGAAGAATTACATTTATTGACTAAACACTCCCAGACGTTGTTAAGTGCTTTTCATACAATGTGCCATTTAATCCCTCCTACAACCCTATGAAGTAAGTTCTGCTATTACCTTGATTTTACAAATGAGGAAAGTAAACCTCAGAGAGGTTAACTAATTTATTCAACGACATGGTTAGTAATTGGAAGAGTCGATTCTGAGACTCAGTGACTGTCTGCTTGTAAGATGATATGATCTAGACTGGGAGAATCAGGGGATAAGTAAAATGTTACTTAGATCCTTATAATGAATGAGCCCTGTGATGCATTTTCTGCGGCATTTTCTGTTTATCATTTGGCTAAGACTCCATCAGGGACCCTGTTCGCGTAAGTGAGATTTCAACCTAATTTCCTAACAATTTGTCAGTTGTTTTTGCATTAGCAAACAAACATGAGTACAGAAGCAAAATATTTAGTTTCAAATTTATGAGAGACTTTGCTTGCGAGTATTTTATTCCCAAATATAGCCCTGTACTTATCAAAATTATCTTCAATTGTTGGTCCAAAATATTTTCAACATGGAAAATGATATTAACAGTAATTTATGCTCATTTTAAGAGTTAGAAAGAACTGGCTTTTAAGCCAGATGAAAAAAAATTGCATTCAATTATCTGGTATAAAAGTTTTGAAGGAAAGTGACCTGAGATTTTGAAACTTGAAAAAAAATCTTACCTTGGGAGGAGGGACTCCAAGACTGTGCACGGGCAAGGGCAAGAAACCAGAGGATGCAGATTGATGTTTGTCCACTGCTGATGCCAAACCCGAAATTGGGAAGGACAATGCGTTTTCAGGGTTACTGTGTGATTTAAATAAAATATAGGAAATAATGTTGTGTAAATATACTTTGTAAAATGTAAAATTAGGAAAGCAAATGGTGAGGAATTTATTGTTGCCTCTTTATGCAAGCAAGGTCACTGACAGACTCTTAGTCAAATAGTAAATGATACCTGTTATATCCCAGGAAATGCATTGCCATGCTTATTGTAGGGAGCTAAATGACATTTTACTTATCCCTGATTTCCCCAGTCCAAATCATATCTTCTTACAGCCAGAAATCATATAAATAAACGCTACATAATGTATTTTTGGTCTATAATAATGCTTTTATTAATCTGAAGAGTCCAGAGAAGTCTCTTGTGCAACTCAGCATAGCTTTAAATGGGATTGTTACCTTGGTAAAGATGGGACAAGACAATACACTTTCTTTCAAATACAGAGACTTAATTACAAATTCATCCACCTGGGCTTCCAGTGGCTGTAGCTTCAAGTTTCAGAAGTGACTTCTAAGACCCACGAGAGGGAGCTCATGCACTTCCCAGACACTACTGGTTAGCTTTTCAATATCTCATTCAAAACAGGTAGTTTGGGAGATGAGATGTGATAGAGAAAATGGATCAAGGGAAATGAACTCCTTTAAGAAAATTTATTGGGGGATGCAAACTTAAGTCCTTTAGTGGGTTGGAAAGTCCTTGAGAGAATTCTCGTCAGAATTCTTTTTAAGCTGCTCCCTTAAACGAAAAGGAACTACTGCTATCATTTCCAGATTAGTTTTTCTGGATTAACACCTATTCCCAATATTTTTCTTTTCCAGAAGACAGCATTGAGAGATGATGATCCGGTAGAAATACTGTTTAGCTCCACTTAGTCCAGGCTGCCCTGTGAGGCAGCTGGGAATATCACAGCTCTGGCACTTGTGATAGAGCTCTGATTCAGTTATAAATTCAGAGAGCAAGAATGGAATAGAGGTGTATGCCTACAAATTTAAAAGCATGCTGAATGCCTGAAGTACTTTTTATAAAAATTGTCACAGACTCGGGAAAGAGGGTTTTTGACTTGGGCTGTGTATGTGTGTGTGTGCGTGCGTGTGTGTGCGTGTGTGTGTGTACGTGTGCACTTATGCGTGTTGTAGGGAGCTGGGATGGAGAGAAGGCAGCATGGAGTAATGACAGAGAAGAGGTCTTCATCTTTGACATTATTTATTTTATGATGTGGCATATTTCTAAGGGTTACAGACTTGATAAAAAATTAGATGTCTAAACAGCACTAATTCCTGCTGTATTTCCCAGATAGATCTTCCTAGCTGCATTAGGCCTTCTTCTGTTCCCAGGAAATCTAGCATGAAATCTTTTTTCATTGTCTTTGTAGCATGTCAAGCAACATAGTCAATGGAAGAGACAAATTTTGGCTACCAGTATTTTATTGTATTACAATTGGAAACTAGGTATAATTATACATTCAGTCAATGTATTATAAGCATTAATCACTTCATGGAATGCTTATTTTCTAGAAGAGCTTTGGTTAATTGAATTGTTATCATATGAAATGGAATTTTCTCATTAAATTTTATAATAAAATTGGAAACACATTACACAGTATACATTTTGGGCTCAATACATAGCAAAATTACTAAGGCAGCAAGTCTTTTAAAAGCAAACAATTAAAGGAAAATAATGGTTTTTGACTTTTAACAAGGAAATATTTTGCTATCTGTTAGTAAATCAGCAATGAAACAATTCACAAAATGCCAGTTCACGGGGTTGAAGTTTGAATGGAAAGAAATGCAATAAGGTCAAGTTGTTACCAGGAGAGGTCAACTGGCCACCTCCCAAAGGGTCTACACAAGGGGGTGTTGATTATGCTTTTTTGTCTTTACTGTTTCTGACTTCAGGAATAGCTTTCCCCATAGGATTGAAATATTTAATAGCTGGGGGCCAACAACCTCTTCTTTGGACACTAGGTGACTTTGGGTCATGACAGAGAGCAGACACACGTGATTTGTTGGGGAAATTGACAGTAAACAGGTGCATTAATCTTCTTTTGGATTTGAGACTTCTCAGGTCTCGTCTTTACCTCAGTCTCTCCACTAGCTATTCTTTGTGCTTGGAACATCTTCTCCGGGATCTTCATCTGGCTGCCCTTTTTCATATAATTTGCTAGTAATTCCCAGATAGAACTTCCTTGGCTATCCTAGCTGCATTAAGTCCTTTTCTCTTTCCGGGAAATCTAACATGTAATCTTTTTTCATTTTCTTTATAACATTTACTAGAATTCAGTTTTCCCATCCATGATTATTTAATTATGAGTGTAGCAATTAATAACATGATGTGTTCTGGAGCCTCACTGACCAGTTTCAAGAGTCAACTCTTCCAGTGACTAACTGTGTATTCCTCAATAAATGAGCTCTGTGCCTCAGTTTTTTCATCTGCTGAAATGGAAGGTAGAAAGTACAGTTACGTATGAGATAATGACATTTCAGTCAATCAGAATAGTCCCATAAGATTATAATGGAGCTGAACATTTTCTATTGCTTATTGTTGCCATAGCAATTGTAACATTGTAGCACAACACATTACCTTTGTGTTTGTGTTAATGCTGGTGCTATGTAAAAGTAAGGCATGTACAATTATGTATACAGCACATTACTTGATAATGATAATACATTCTGTGTTACTGGTTTATGTATACTATACAATACTTTTCATTGTCATTTAAGAGCACACTCCTTCCACTTATAAAGTTAACTATAAAACAGCTTCGGCTAGTTCCTTCAGGAGGTATTCTTATCATAGGAAGACAACATAGGAATGCTTCTTATCATAGGAGATGACAGCTCCATGTGTGTGATACTCCCCCTGAAGACCTTCCAGTGGGACAAGATGTGATGGTGGAAGATGTGACTTTGATACTTCTGAACTTGTGTAGGCCTAGGCTTAGATGTGTCTTACATTTTAACAAACATATTTAGGAAGTAAAAAAATAAAAAAATACAAAATTCTTAAAATAGAAGATTGTAGAATAAGGTTATAAATTAAAAAAATGTTTTTGTATAGCTATATAATGTGTTTGTTGTCTAGGAATGTCCCAGCCTTTCACAGTTCACTCGTCACTCACTCACTGACTCGCCCAAATCAACTTACAGTCCCACAAGCTCCGTCCATGGTAAGTGTTCTGCACAGTGTACCATCTTAAATCTTTTATGCTGTATTTTCTTCTGTATCTTTTTATGCTCATTTATGTTCAGATACTCAAATACTTACCATTGTGTTACAGTCTTCTACGGTATTCAATAAAGTCCCATGCTGTGCATGTTAGTAGCCTAGGAACAACAGGCCATACCAGCTGCCGAGGTGCAGTGGGCTGTGCCATCGAGGTTTGTATAAGTGCACTCTGTGATGTTCCCACAAGGAAAATGTTGCTAATGACACATTTCTCAGAACATATCCCTGATGTTGTGACACACGATACATTTTAACTCCTAGGAAAATGTTAGCATTTGATAACCTCAATGAAAAATTTCTAGGGATTTTTTGGTACATTTTTTGCACTTATCTGTGAGTCTGAAATTGTGTCTATATATATATATTTAAAGTTTAATGGGAATTAAGATAAAGGAATGAGCTCTCTGGCTGAGAAGTTGAGAGAAATGATCATGGAGGATATTCCAGGTAGAGAAGGCTTAGCTCTGTGCCTCATTAGTTTGGTATTTTTAGCCAGCACTGCCATGGAGCAACTGAAGCCCTATAATCCCTGGCTGAATCAGGAATGCAGGAGGGTGAAAGTTGCCATTGCCAGCATCCTTTCTATGGTCTAGACACTGTGCTCAGAAATTTACAAATAGCATCCCTTTAATTCTCAAAACCATTATCCATAATAATTACAGTTATTTCCAAATTATAGATAGGCTTATACATCAAGTAACACACAATGACCCAGTTTATCACCCACAGAGTTGAATGATATAAACTAAACTTCTAATTTCTCTTAAGGAGAAATTAAACTCACAAAGTAAAATATTTCTTCTAGAAAAAGTAAAGCTCAGAGAAATTAAAATGCACATGTTATGATTTCCTAATGTTTCTATTCTGCTTATTTTTAACCAACAAACCCGGTGATCTTATGCTAAGAGCCAATCTATCTTTCTTGGCACAAGAGCATCCTCAAAATTTTCATAGGTCCTACTTATTCCAAATTTCCAAAAGTCAGTGGGATAAATAAGATTATTCCTTTTATCACAAAATTTGGAAAACTCCAAAAGCACCTTCCTAACTATTAAAGCAATTTATCAGTTAGAACTACTGATTCACAGAACAAGGACAAATATTTTGAACTTACATTGATGGTCATAGCGCACAGCAAAACTCTTAATGATTTGAAGGAAGAGGGCTAGCATGATTTTTCTCCCTGCAGAGACAATCATCGCTATCAACCCCAAAACTTTCAAGTCTTCCTTTTCCCTGTGTGGGAGCTATTAGCACATTCTCAGCGCTCTAAAGGCCTGATGCTATCTGCTCCCCCAAATTCAACTTTTAATTTTGGGGTCTGATTAACTTTCACTATTTTAATGTTAGCAGAAATATTTCTTTCCACTGCTTCTTTCCCACAACAGCAGGACATGACCTCTAGAGAAATATAACAGTTCAGGCTAAGAAACAAAATAGGGCCGGGGGTGGGGAGTGGGAACAATTTTTGTAGCAAAGTTAGGTCACCTGCTAATACCTAGATTTGTACATTGAGGTCCTTTGTATTTGGGAGTTGGCCCATGTAAAGTTCATCTTAGAGGATTAGCTGCTGCCTCTGGGTGGGTGTCCTCTTTCCCCAGCAATACACCATTAACCTGAGACAAGATCAGATTTTTACACAGTTTAATGTCATTTTTTAAGCTTTCCATTTCCTGAAAATACAAGCTACAGTCATGTTTTCTGAAGTATTCTCCAGGAACAGGCTGTGAGAGATGCATCTCTTAAGTGATTTCTGTAGAGTTTGCTTTAAAGCAGTGGTTCTCAACCTTCCTAATGCCGTGGCCCTTTAATATGGTTCTTGTGGGCAGTGACCCACACATTGAGAACCATTGCTTTAAAATGAAAGGTGAGCGAGAAGGAATGAGGGTATTCTATGGCAAGGAAATTCCTTGGTGACAGTAACCTGGAAGAATATAATTTCATAAATTCCATAAAAGTCCACAAGCAGCTGAAGCCTATAATTCCAACATGTGGGAGCCAGAGGCTGGTGGATTGCCTGAGTTCACAGGTTTGAGACCAGCCTGAGCCAGAGTGAGACCTTGTCTCTAAAAATAGCCGGGCATTATGGCTGGCGCCTGTAGTCCCTGCTACTTGGGAGGCTGAGGCAAGAGAATCGCATAAGCCTGGGGGGTTGAAGTTGCTGTGAGCTATGATGCCAGGGCACTGTACTGAGGACAGGGTGACAAAATGAGACTATCTCAAACCCCCCCCCAAAAAAAAATCCACAAGAAAATCCTATATCCGAGATAGTCCTGGAGCTTGTGGCCTATTGAGACAAAACCGATGCACTGGCAAATGCACACAGTGAACTCTATATTCTACATATGGTACATGTGTAATATCATCACGGTACAGATTCTTATAGTCTTTCTAATGTTTTTTTCTTTTTTTGGCTATTCTTGCATGTTTATTTCTCATATGAAGTTTAGAATTGACTAATCTAGTTCCGCAAAGTGACTTGTCATTTTTATTTTTATGGAATTAAATCTATAAATCAATTTAGGGAAAGCTGACATGTTTATGATGTTGCTATTCTCTTCATATGTTCCATATGTTCATATTATATCTTTTAGGAGTATTTTAAAGTTTATTTCTAAATGTACTATCTTTTTTGTTGCTATGTGAAATGGATTTTTACCTGCCGTATTCTTTCTCACAATTTATTGTTCTTATTTGTGTAAACAAAGGCTATTTTTTAAAACTGAGAGTATAATTCACACAATATAAATGTATTCATTTAAAGGTTACAATTCAGTGGTTTTTAGTACATTCACAAGGTTGTGCAACCATCATCACTATCTAATTCCAGAACATTTTGTTATTCCAAAAATAAGCCTCATCTCTATGTAATACCTCCCCAAATAACACCTATGCCCGTTACTCTTCAGATATCATCCATACCTTAGAATGTGTCTGGACTTTGTTCATTTTTATTGCTGAATAATCTTCTCTTATGTGGATATATCACATTTTGTTTATCTGTTCATTGGTTGATGGATATTTTGGTCATTTCCACTTTTTGGCTATTACTAACAATGCTACCATGCTGTACATTGTGTACAAGTTTTTGTGTGGACATGTGCTTTTAAACCTCTCAAGATTATATATCCAGGAGAGCAATTGCTAGGTCATGTGTGACCTCATATTTAATATTTTGAAGAACTGCTAATCTGTTTTTGACATCGACTAAAACATTTTACAACTCCACCATGAAGGCAGGGAGGTTCCAATTTTCTTCCTATCTTGCCAAAACTTGCTATTTTCCATAATTTTATTTAGAGCTATTCAAGCGCTTTAATTGATAGAAAATGATACCTCATTGTGGTTTTCATTTGTGCTTCCCTGATTTCTAATGATATCTTTTTGTATGTTTGTTGACTACTTATATATCTTCTTTGGACAAATGTCTATTCAAATCCTTTTTCCACTTTTAAATTTGATTGTTTGACTTTTCATTTTTGAATTTTAAGAGTTATATATTCTGGATTCTAGAATCCTGTCAGATCAATGATACAAATATTTTCTTATTATTCTGTGCATTATCTTTTTACTTTTTTTTTTGCAGTTTTTGGCCAGGGCTGGGTTTGAACCCACCACCTCTGGCATATGGTGCTGGTGCCCTACTCCTTTGAGCCACAGGCTCTTTTACTTTCTTAATATTGGCTTCTAATGCACATGGTTTTCAATTGTGCAAGTCTTGTATTTCTTTCTTTCTTTTTTTTTTTCCTGAGACACAGTCTCACTTTGTTGCCCTCAGAAGAGTACTGTGGCATCACAGCTCACAGAACCTCAAACTCTTGGACTTGAGATATTCTCTTGCTTCAGCCTCCTGAGTAGCTGGGACTACAGGTGCCAGCTATTTTTTGAGATGAGGGCTCACTCTGGGTCAGGCTGGTCTCAAACCTGTGACCTCAGGCAATCTATCCACCTCAGCCTCCCAAGCGCTAGGATTACAGGTGTGAGCCACTGCACCCAGACAAGTCTTATATTTCTGTTCTGAATTTTGTGAAATGATTTTTATATATCTTTTGACATTGACCACATTTTTTTCTTTTATTCTGATAATGTTGTGTGTTACATTGATTGATTTTAACATATTGAACTAACCTTGCTTTCCTAGGGTAAATCCCTCTTAGTCATGGTGTATAAACCTTCTTATATGTTGCTGAATTTGGCTTGCTGATATTTTTGCATCAATATTCATAAGGGGAGGTAGTCTGAAGTTTTCTTCTCTTGTCATGTCTTTGAATAGTTTTGGTATTAGGCAGCTACTGGCTTTATTTAATGAATTCAGAAGTATTCCTTCCTTTTCTATTTTTTGGAAGAGTTTATGAAATATTCACATTAATTGTTCTTTAAATGTTTGGTAGAATTCACCAGTGAAGCCATCTGACCCTCAGCTTTTTTTTTTTTAATTGAAAGTTATTATTACTATTATCATCATGAATTCGTGGTTCTAACTTGTTAAAGTCTATTCAGACTTCCTTGTTCTTCTTGAACAAGTTTTGGTAGTGTGGGTCATTTAGGAATTTTTTCATTTTGTGTAAATTCATATCTTGGAATATAGTTGTTCATGGTAATCCTTTACAATTCTTTTTATTTTTGTAATGTCAGTAATGTCACCTGTTTCATTTTTGATTTTAGTAATTTGAAATATTCTTTCTTTCTTGGTTGGTCTAAGAGATGTGTCAATTCTTTTGATCTTTTCTTTAGGTTTCATTGATTTTCTGTGTTGCTTTTCTCTACTTTCCACTTTCAGCCCATATCCCCACCTTCTGCTTGTTCTGGGGTAAGGATGTTCTTCTTTCGCTAGTGTTTTAAGGTGGAAAGTTAGACTTTTGAGTTGAGATCTTTCTTCTTTTGTAATATAGATATTCACTGCAATAAATTTTGCTCTAAGGACTATTTTAACTGTATCCTATATGTTTTGGCATGCTTTGATTTTATTTTCATTTATCTCAAAGTATTTTCTAATTTTTTTCTGTGATTTCTTCCCCTACTGATTATGTTGTTAATTTCTACATATTTGTGACTTGCACACATTTTTCTCCTGTGAATTATCCTTAGTTTCATTTCATTGTATTATGGACCATCCTTTATATGATTTCAGTCTTTTTTAAATAAAATTTTAATTGGAGTTTGTTTTATGTCCTAATATGTATTCTGTCCTGGAGAATGTTATATTTGAAGAGAATGCGTATTCTGCTACTGCTGGATGTAGTGCTCTGTAGATAGACATCTGGTCTAATTGAGCCAAGTTTTGTTCAGGAAATGTCTAAATTTCTACATTTTTTGAAGGACAAAATTGATGGATAGCAATAGTATCTTTGATACTAGTTGACAATAGTATCTTTTAGTACTTTTAATACCTCTTCTCTTCCGAAGATGCCCAGCCTTCTGAACTCTGCTTTCAGATGGGAAATCAGTTGTTATTTAGGATTCTTGGTAAGTGATGAATAGCTTTTTATTGTTGTTTTCCATGGTGTGTCTCTTTGAGTGTATTTTACTTGGAGTTGATTGATGGTTTTGGATGTGTAGAGTACTCTTTTCATCAAATTTGAAAGGAGTTCTGCCATTATTTCTGTAGTTAATTTTCATTCTCCTTTTTCCTCTCCTTCTGGGATTTGCATCATCATTATGCTGCTCGATGGATTCCCACGTTTCCAAGACTATTCATTTAGTTTTCCTAAATGAAATGAATAATCTCGATTGACTTATTTTTTGTGTGTTTGTCTATTTTTATTTTTTTATTGAATCATTTTTTGTGTGTTTGTCTAGGTTTTTTTTTTTATTAAATCATGAACACATAGATCATGTATACATTAATGCATTTATGGGATAAAACGTGCTGATTTCATATAGAATTAGAAACGCTTACATCACACTGGTTAATATATACCTATCTTATTTACTTAATTATTGTATTAAGACATTT